>CAJNOL010000975.1:4927-25818 GCA_905250125.1 Rotaria sordida | reverse complement strand
CAGTTAATCTCATTGCAACCATTACAATTACATTGAAACTAATGTTTAAAAGATTTATTCAAAACAAGAAACCAATATGAAAACAGATAATTAGATATTGTTTGTTCTATAAAGTGACAATGAACTCTAAGGTTAAAAAGAACCATTTTGAAGTATTACTATTGGACGGGTGTGAGTAAAGACCAGGTATTCACTCGCATTGTTTTATTACTGTCCGTGAATGGATAGAACTTTTTCGTTAAAGTCAATAATGATACTTCGAAATGATTCTTTCCAAACTTTTCCTCATAGATATGAGCACTCCTCTATCATTAGTAAAAAAGAACCCAGCTCATTTTCTCAAGCTACGATAGAGATATTCTATTTTTTGTATGGTAAAGTGACTTTTGGACTACTCTGTATATGTATATATTTCTCACAGGAAAAAACTGATTTATATAAATTGAATTTTTATTTGAAATGAACATAAAACAATCTGTTCATTCAAATAAAATCTAGATGGAATTTATGAACATTTGTTTATCATAATATTATAAAACTGATATTAACATAAAAAAAAAAAAATATTCAATTGAAATCTTCTTGTTCATTTTTTTTTGAGTATGGTGTTCGTTACAAACTAGTTATTTCAACTTAATCTTCCTCATCATCATTCTGATAGATACTTGTAATCAATCGATTAAATGTAGGAGTTTAGTCCAAGCAAAAAATATCCGCGATTTTTGTATAAAATATGTTCGATTGTCTGTTCTACCTAGACTTTTATTTATTTCATTTAACCATGTGAATACTAGGGTATATTATAGAGTACGGTTTTTTTCAAGCTTCTTAATTTTTTTGAATAACTCACGCGAGTGCAAAAAGATATCGAAATGCGACGATGCAATTTTCTCTGTTGACATGATGTTTTTTGTTGATTTTGCTTGCAAGTATATGCGAAGTAAAAAAAAGAACGCAAAATGAAATGAAATGATTTTGCGTTCTACTGACTATTAAGTCTTCTTGACAATATTTTCCTTATGAATATTTTTCTTTCTAAGTTTTCATTATTATATTTTTGCATGATTATGACGAACATTAACTACATAAGATATGGTAGCGTGAACGACCCTTGTCTCGCTTTATATGTTTCAATAGTAGTGCTTGTTTTTAATGAATTTTTTGAACTATATACTAGTTTACCCTTATATTCTGTGTGCATAATCTAAAAACATTTTAGAGTATATGATGCAATTTTTAAGTGAAAATAATATACCTTGGTTGAATTATGAATTTTTCTTTTAGTAAGAGAGCCTCAAACGTCAAAAATGATTCTCGATCGTAAAATATCTCTATTTCAGTAATTATTTATAGCTAACGTTTCAAATTCTTATTGTAGATAGAGAAGAGTCAGAAGTGTGTTTTACTGAAAAGAAGAAGCTTTCAACTCTTTTGCATTGGGAGTTATCAGCATTTGATGACAAAAGAAATGAAACGCTTATATCTCTCAAATTATCTAGGAAAAAAGAGGTCTAAACTTGTTAGATGATTAGCATTCAGGAATACCAATGATCACAGAAATTCAGAAGTTCTTAGGTATCATGATCGAACGGTGTTAAATCATCATTTCTTTCTATGAACACCATATCAACAAAGCAATATGTCACATTTGATTCCCTTAAAACTTTACTTTGGAAGTATCTGTTCGAGTCCTATGGGACAAGCTTTTTTTCAAATTCCGTTGATCCCGTCCAGTTTTCGTTTTCAAAATGTCTAGCAGAACTGAACACACAGGATATTTCGACATTCAGGACCATTTCGTAGGACTCTAATAACCATATTTTGTTTTTGTTTCTTAACGTAAAGAGATTAATACTTTTCAGATATATTTTTAATCCTTTCATTTGCCTACAGATGTCGTTATATATCGATAGTATATAATTTTGTTTTCTATACTACCTTTTTATTGCACGTATTTTTCAATAGTAGTTGAGAAAGAATGCATATATTATTTTTATTTTTCATCAGTCGTCTATCAAATAAATTCTAATACACTGTATGACTCATTCCATCGTATTGTCTATCGATGTCAATGAACGAACAAAATAAACACAAATAAAATTCTTTCACATCATATTAACTCATGTTTCACATATGATGCATGACACATGTCTTGCATAGAAAAATTAAAAAAAAAAGAGAATAGAAAATAATTAATTGATTATTTATCCTACTTTTATATGAATTTTTATTAAGTCAATGTACACCTACATATCAGTCAGCTGACCTTGATTATATATGTTTATTTCTATTTTAGAAGAATTCTTTTTGTTTTTTGTTGGATAATAACAAAAGAAAAAAACAAAGTATGACAACAGTTACAAGACGTACTGTTCGGCCAACATCATCAAATTCAGCTGCAACATACAGTGATTCAGCAAGTAATAATATATTTCAATCAAATCAAAATGAACGTGATTATCGAGATAATTATGATGAACGTGATTCTGATGATGATAAAGAAACACGTCTTACACTTATGGAAGAAGTTCTATTACTTGGTCTAAAAGATCGAGAAGTTTGTTAATTAAAATTTAAAATATTTTTCTTTATTTTTTTGTTTCATAGGGTTATACATCATTCTGGAATGATTGTATATCATCTGGTTTACGTGGTTGTATTTTAACTGAATTAGGTTTTCGTGGTCGTCTTGAACTTGAAAAAACTGGTGCACGTCGTCGAACATTAGCTAATCGTAAAGTTATGTTACTTGATGATACAATGGCAGGAGATGTTCTGCTTGATGAAGCGTTACGACATGTTAAAGAAACACAACCAGCTGAAACTGTACAAAGTTGGATTGAATATCTTAGTGGTATGTGAAATAAGGAAAATATATGAGTTATATTAAATTCCAAAATAGAAAATATTGAAGCGATTTAAGTTTAAATTCATAATGAAGAAAAATAAATCTTTGAAAAAAAATCAAGTTATAATAGTGTCATTGAGTTCAAGTAATCGTTATAGCTTCGCTTGATTCTTTTTTGAAGAGTTTTTTCGTAATAGTATTAAAAGTTTCGAATATTTTAATATTAATTCAAAATATTTATTTGAACAAAAAAAAAAACAAAACAAAACATTTGGTTTATACTTCTTTTCTCAAATACTACTTAATATTAAAACTCACTAACATGCTTATCAATAGATACTCATTTTGTATTTATATGTTCAATATCTTTGTACTTGTAAAAATATAGATTTTTTTTTCTGAGTAAAATGTTGAGCGTAAAAAATGTATCGATGATATTATACCTTCAAAGAAGAAGTGTATTGTATTTCTTTTTTTTTTAATCTTAAAACTATATAGATATAAAGTACATCAGAGAGTCAAATAGTCGGAAATTTTCATCGGTCTAAATGCGCCATAGGAAAGTCTGAATACTTTTTAGTTATTTGCGTGCCTTTCATGCGTAGTATTCAATTTATTATGTTTGCCTGTTATCATATGTTTTGACATATCCGTTTCTACCTGTGTAATTGATGACATTATAGTATTATAATATAACTTGGATGAATACATAGATGCCTTGATAAGAATGCAAGGATGTCTTCAATATATCTGACGAATTAATTAAAGAAAATATATCAAAGCTAGATGTTTATCAAAAATATAATTATAAATAATAGTACAGTAAGAATAAAAGAACAATTTATAGCAGTCACCGAGAATTCAAGATCGTATGTAGTACGTTAAAGAGACTGATTATATTCGATTCAAATCAATATTCTTACTGTCAAACGAACTATTTTTGAAAATATGAGCTGCTCACAACATGCACAGATTGAGATATTTGAATTTTAAGATTTTACAGTCTATGTCATGTGGTCACATTTCAAAATTTCAATAGCATTGATTTTTTTTCGTTATGGTTGGATAGAACTCAGCAAGTTTTATAAGAAAAACAAAATAATAATTTCACATATATTTAAAAGCATTTTTACAAAAAAAGTTCACGATGCCATCATGGTTAAAAATAAGGATAATAGACACACAATTCTGAATATATGTGATATTATTTTTTTCCTATGTAACTCGCTGAACTCTATTCAAGCATGACGAAAAACGGAAAAAAATCAATATTGCCGAAATTTTTAAGTGTAGACAAATGACATAGACTGTAAATACTTTGAAATTCGAATATCACGGTCTGTATATACTATTGACAACTGATACTTAAAATCAATCAGTTTCATAGTGAGAATCTTCCGTTGTTAGTGAAGCGAATAAAAACCACACTTTGATGTTCTCAATGGAATTTCCAAATCGAAATTGAATAGTCACCCCGAATATACGAGAGACTATTTTCTAGTTTTTTTGTATTCGATGGCTAGTACGCATCCTACACGCTTCTCAGATCTGAGTCCGGGACTAATCCGATGAGTTCTACTATGTAGTCATGATCATGCTCAGTCAAAATGATAAAATTTCATCTGTCATCTTCTTATAAAAATAAACTATCACAGGTAGTGCGGCAGCGTGGATCATGTGTTTGTGCCTCTGAAGTATATTGTTTAGTCGTTGATACAAAGACTAATTTTGAAAGAACATATGAATATAAACGGAATCGAAATTCTTAATCTTTTAAACATATTGACTGAATGGAATTTAAGATAATAACTTATCAATGATCAAATTATCTAAAGAGGAAACATCCTCAACTGTCGGACGCCATTTGACTTCATATTTTAGCTACGAGTAAATCTCTAAGGGGCTAAGAGAGCCCTCAAAGGATTCGCCCCATGGTCTTTCTGGACCGAGATTTGAAATGCTTTCTATATCAAGAAAAATCAATTTTTCATTTTTTCTCCATTATACGAAGGGTTAGAGACTGGAGATTTTTAACATATATTCTTGGAGATTATTGCAGCACAGTGGAGTAAGAATAAAATTTCTTTTCAGCATGAAGACTATATGAGTGGCACTGGAAATGTATAGCATATTGATAAATGTTATGATCTTAAAGGGCAATCGCTCAGTATAACGGAGAAAAAATGAAAAATTGATTTTTCTTGATATACAAAGCATTTCAAATCTCGGTCCAGAAAGATCATAGGGACGAATCATTTTAGGATTTTCTTAGTCTCATAGAAGCCCACTCATAACCAAAATATGGAGTCAAATGGCATTCGACAGTTGGGAATATTCCCTTGTAAGTATTATTATTTCTTTATAGGTGAATGTTGGAATCCATTAAAATTAAAATATCAATTACGTAATGTTCGTGAACGTTTGGCAAAGAGCCTTGTTGATAAAGGAATATGTAGTACTGAAAAGCAAAATTTTTTCTTATTTGATATGACAACACATCCACTTAGTGACAGTATACATAAAACGAAATTAATAAAAAAAGTTCAAGATAGTGTTTTAACACGATGGCCAAATGATCCACGTCGTATGGATCGACGTATATTAGCACTTATCTATTTAGCGCATGCAAGTGGTAAGAAGACATGAATTCAAAATAAAAAAAATAAAAAATAAACATGTTTTTTCTTTTTTTTTTTTTAATTAAGATGTTCTTGAAAATGCATTCACATCCTTATCAGATGATGATTATGAAGTAGCTATGAAACATGTACGTGAATTACTTGATCTTGATCCTGATCAAGAAACAAGTAAATATGATTCGAAAATGGAAATTATGTGGGCTGTTGTAGCAGCTTTCAATAAATAAAAAAATTCTTGCTTTACTTTTTATTGCTCGTTCTATTCCAAATAATATAAACTTATTCTTTTCATTATTTTTCTTTTTTTTTCTCTCTTGCTCTGATTGCTATTTCTTTTTCTCGTTTATAAAAAAAAAAAACACAAAAACGATAAATAGATATAAATATCTTTTCAATGCAGTGACGTAAATTTATGTTTGAAAGATGTGGGATTCATTGATTGCTATCAAGTTGTACTCTTGTTTTTCTGTTTAGCATAACAAACAATCTCTCTTTTTTCTTTTTCTTTCTTTTTTGTACACGAAGGTCCACCTCTATTTTGCTTTCTTTCGTTTTTTTTTCTTCTTCTGTGATACACATGCACACAAGATGTATAAAATAAAAAGAAAAAAATGAAACATATTATTTTATTCTTTTTCTTATAGATGACAAGACGAGAAAATTTTGACGAAGTTGTTTTACTTTTTTTCTTGTTTTGCATTTCTGTTTCTTCCTCTCATCACTTGGCAACGCGCGTCACAGAACTAAATAGGAGAAAGAGCGTTGATATTTAGTTGATGAATAAGACGTAAAACAAGTATGCATTTGTTTTTGTTTTATCTCTTTATTTTTCTTTGAAGCAAGAGTCGATGAGGTTTAGTGTTTTGTTTTTTGATATATAGATAATAAACGTCATGGGAAAAGACACAGGTGGGGGAGGAGTGATAGTGTGACGTGAATCATGATGAAGAGTAATCCAGAGGTTCATAGGAATTAAAAGAAATGACTGTATTATATTTGTAGGTTATTCATAAGTATGTGAAAGATAAAATGTACGAAATCGTTTCAGATGATAATAATATTTTGATTTATCTTCTATACAAATATTTATTGCATTCCAGTTTATATTAAGTATGGGACAATTTCTTTCACGTTTTGGTATTCGTTTGGGTACACGTATAAATGAGCATGAAATAAATCGTATTCCAATTCATCATAAATGCCGTAATTGTGGTCAAGGATGTGATCCAACAAAATCAACTAATACATGTGTTAATGCTAAATTTACTCGTACAGGCACAAAAGATCAAGTATCAATAATACGACCAATTATACCAAATGATAAAGTACGATGGTCAACATCATTTGATTATCATCCAATTGAATTTACATCGGAAAAAATTCGAACATCAACTAAAGAATATGTTGATCGAGATCCACGACAAGATCCTAATGTACAAATACCATGGAATTTAGATGATCGTTTATGTGATCGACGATCTTATCATGGTACATATAAAATTATTGGACGTGTACCACAAAATCCATGTGGACGAACGGGTATTACTGGACGAGGACATCTTGGTATAGTTCAAAATTAAAACAAAAAATAAAATAAAATAAAATAAAATAAAATTTAATATTATTATTTTAGGTCATTTTGGACCAAATCATGCTGCTGATCCAATTGTAACACGATGGAAACGTGATGAAAATGGTCAAGAAATAATTCATCCATCAACAAGAAAACCAATTTTACAATTTGTTGCTATACGTCGTAAAGATACAAATGAACTTGCTATACCAGGTGGAATGGTTGATAAAAAAGAAAAAGTTACTGATACATTACAACGTGAATTTCAAGAAGAAACACTTAATTTTCCAGATTTAGATGAACGTAGTAAACATAATTTATTAGCAACAATTAAAGATATATTTGAAAATGGTGGAATTAGAATTTATTGTGGTTATGTTGATGATCCAAGGTATTTAAAATAATCAATAGAATTGATTTTAAATAAATCTATTTGTTTGATTTATTTTTTCTTATAGAAATACCGACAATAGCTGGATGGAGACAACAGGTATGAATATTATAAAGAGTTTTGTAGTTTTTGTGCGATCTGAAGAAAAATACCAATAGGTTTCTAATATCATGGCTCTCAATTAGAAATTTCAGTCGAATACCTATTTTAAGCAAAGTGTGAGCATAGAGTCTCTGTAAAAAAAAGAGCTAGGACACTTCCGAGTTTAGTTTAGCTTGTATTATCATTACAATCTATCGTTTATAAATTCGCTGTTGAATACACGAGAGCAATAGTGCTAATATATTCAGAAAGGTATACTATCTCCAACCTTCAGAGCATCTTCAAAACGAATACTTTAGCTACAGTTATTTATAAACTTCTTCAAGGCAATAGGTTCTACTGGAAAGAAACATGAAACTCACTAAAGTTCATCAGGTTGATTCCGAACTCTAATTCCACCGGTCCAAGATTGTCCCAATGGGTCATACTCTAAAAGTAACAGCTAATTATGACTTGATTATTATAAGATCATTGTCAAGATTGACTGAAAAGTGTGTAGCGTATGTTACTAGCATGATACAAATAGTCAACAAAAAAGTAATCCACATCTTCGGAGCGATTTGAAGACTCAGGCTAAAACATTTCGTTAAAATTAAGAGTACAATCTTGTTCTGAGTCCGAAAGTTTTGAATCCAACGGGTTCTACAACTAACAGAACCTTTTAATCAGTGATAAACATGATTTTTTTATTTCTTCGAAATTTAATTTGAAGTGTGGCGCAGTAGATTCGTAAACAACAATCAAAGTTTCTCTTTGGCCAAAAAATTGTATAGACACAATTATAACGAAAACAATTTTTGTACCGCCGATTTCTTTCTCTGAAGAGGTCTATGTGCCTTTTAAAGGTGTTTTTTTTAAACAGGTTTGACTTTAATCATAGAGAAATTATCGAACGCAAAACTTTTGCAAATATTAACAATTTCTGATAATGTCAATAAAATTTATAAGAAAAGAAAAAAATAACAGGTAACGAACGAACGAACCTTTTCGCGTGTTCCCTTCCAATTTCAACGATTTTTTGCCTATGGATACCATATAGTATTCTTATAAAAACCCTAAAAGGATTTGTATTTCTATAGAGATTTGATTTAGCTATCGAATTTATAATATATCTATTGTCTAGAAGTTTCTATAGGACTCTAAGTTTTCGAATTTCAATCTGAAACTTTGTGCATATAGGGAACTCAACTAGACTAGCTTTCTTGACAAAAAATTCAGAAGCTTCAAACAAAGTCTCGTTGAGATATAAAATTTTCAAAAAATGCATGTTCTATAAACTGGAGAGAGTGCTATTTGCTCGAAAAGCAAAATCTCGAATGAGCAAAATCTCGAAGTACAAAATTTCGAACTACGAAATCTAGAAAAGTAAACTCAAATATAGAAAATCTCGAAAGTTCGAAAAATATCAAGTGACACTGAATGACTCATCAGTCATTCCTTTATCTTTTTCTTTGTAGGGTGTGAGTAAAGGTGTGGGTGTACGTGTGGGTATGAGTGTCGGTATGGGTGAGGATATAGGTGTGGGCATGGGTGTGGGAGACTTAACCTTTAATAGTACCCACACCCATACCCATATCCTCGAGTTGCTTTTACGTTTTACACTTTCGAGATTTTCGAGATTTCTATTTCTAGATTCTTGCTTTTCGAGATTTTCTTTTTCTAGATATCTGATTTTCGAGATTTTGCCTTTTGGGTAATTAACACTGATTCTATAAAATATCCATCAACAAGAATCGATATCTTGAAAAGACTTTGTTGAAAACTTGTGATTTCTTTTTGTGGAGGCTAGTCTAGTTCAGTTTTCTATATATGCAAAGATCCAAATCGAAACTCGACAATACGAGCTTTCCAAAAGCTTGAAGCTTCTATAAAATATACGTATTGAAAACGCGATAGTTTAGTCAAATCTCAATGGGATCACAAATCCTTTTAGAGGTTTTTATTCGAACACTATATAATATCTATAGGCAAAAAAATCATTGGAATCGGAAAGGAACAGCTGAAGAGGTTTCCTTGTAAGCCGAATCATATTCATAAAATTCAAACTTTTCACACTTGAAGTATGAGTTAATGACATTCTACTATATACAAGGTTTTAAGATTAGTGAACATGAATTTTTAAAAATGACCAATTAAGTATAAGAGATTTCTTCATAAAAACTTCTTGTTTTTTTTAGCATACAATTTTCATGATGGAAAAAATGAACATCTTGCAAAAATTAATGTTCATGGTGGTAGTGATGCATTATGTGCTTTTTGGCATGATCTCAGTGGTGAAGTATCATTATTTGCTAGCCATTCCGAATTCCTTCAAAGAGTTGCCGATATCCATCGTGCTCATTGGTAAAAGAACGAAAGAATAAACATCTGTCTGATATATTAATTGTATAGCTTCGAGATCTCTTTTTTTACCTTATGTAGAGAATGAATATATATGACAAAGAATATGTAAATCATCGTTTATTGTTTTGAACAAAGTATAAAAACGAAAAAAAAAACAAATTTATGTCTTTTAACAGTATATGATTATTCTTGTTTTTAAGTGTTTGTCTATGTAAGATAAATAAGTGTGAGAATAATTTGTGTTTTTTTTATTACTTAATTATGAAAATATTTGTATTGTTGTTGATTATTGAAGTAAAAAATTATTCAATCATAAATAATGCTTTATAAAATGTATTTTTTTTTGTTAATTTTAAAAATATTCATATATAACTAAAGAATCAAGAGCAACACACGGGCTACTATTGATGTTAAAATAGCAATAGAATGTATTGAACGAAGTAAATAACCAAACAAACTAGGAATACAACGATGACAGTACATCGTCCTACCGTTTACCAGTGATAGCGGTGTACTATATCTTTGATGCTTCGCTTCACTGGTACATCCTTCTTACGTACATCTTTGCACTAATCTCAACATGTAGATGTAGGCTAATGGTAAATGCATGATAAAACTATGGTAGTCTTGGATCGATTTCGATCTTTTTCAATCGAAAAGATTATGTCAGGAAAATAGCTGCATTTTATTAAAAAGAGACTAAATATTTTCGGAGTCCTGGAATTCTAATCTATAGAAAATTTGTGAAAATTCTCTGGTTCAATTTTCTCGTTCGAAAAAAAGTCGTAGTTCTCATGTTTTATAAAATTCAGTTATTTGCTTGAAATAGACGTTTTCCGACGGAAAAAATCGAAATGAGTCTTAGATGATCACCGTAGCTTTATCATGCGTTCACCGTTGTTCTGTATGTGCATGTTCAGTACTCTACCTAACACCGATGCACCGAAGGTAGAGTGCATCGTTATTATGATTGAACGGTGGATCCACGCATCGGTAATCATCGTCACCATTACATCTCTAGAATAAACTGTTGCTTGCAAATGGTAATGCAAAAAAAAATGTAGAAACGTTTCTGTAAAGAATGAATATGAGATATTACTCGGAAATGAAAATCTTTCTTTATTATTGTATTTAATATAATTGTTTTTTATTCATTAACCTTTTGGTTATTGTTTTTTTTTGCAAAAGATGACAAAAAATGTTTATTTGCTCATAGAGGTCTGGAATTGAATATGTATATGTCAAAGGAAAACAGCAGATGGCATTAGGCTTCAATCAATAACATAAAATTTAGTACTTCTAGAGTAGATTGAAGTTACCCAAAAAAACTAAGAAATCCTTCGCGTAACTTCGTGAATAATCCTACAGTTGCATATCATAATATAGATCTAATAAAATTGAGCGTCTAGTTTTATGTCATATTAGCGCTTCAACAGTAATCCTAACTTTCTCCAGCGACAATAGTTCTAGCATTCTAATATCTGTTTGGTTTCACAGAGCTCTAATTCCATAATTTGATATACATGTACAGTGATTTCATAAAATGATGTTGTAATACTAAAAGCATAAGGAAAAAAGAGAATACTGTATGACCAAAGAAAAAGAGCAGATTATCAAAATTATAATCTGCATAAAAACTTAGCTTGTATATATACGAGCTCTGTAACCAAAAGATTAATTGATTTTTGACAATTTTAAAAAAGTCAATTTTCGAGAAATAAACATGAAAAAAATCTAATACAATTTATTTTTTATTGTATTAAACAATCATCACATTGATGAATATTAGTAAGTCTTTTATGCATAGTATCAATACGTTTTTGAAGATCATTGATTTGAATTGAATCTTGTGTTTTAATATTATCATTTGAAGAATCATCAACTATTTCTTGAAGTGAAACAGTATCTATCAAGTAGAGATTTATCTATTATATTTATTCATTAAATCAACTTACTATTAAGCATATTAATAGATGTAATTGGTTGTGTAAATAAAGTTTTGGCATAATCAAATAAAGATTCAAGTTCAGTAATATTCGATGATAGATTGACAAGTAATGAATTATATTGGTCATTCTATATATTTAACATATTAAAGATTTTAGGTTTTTGAGAGAATATCTTCATGTATAATAAAATAAAGGTTTTAGTATCTTTTTCAGTCACTACAATTAGATTATACGATCAGGAAGGAAAAGCAGGGAGATTTTTCTCTCCTAAAATTTTCTTGTCTTCTGCATTTCTTCCTGGAAATTTTCTGTTGTTGATAGCTAACATATTTTTAATCCTTCGGAGAAACAAATTACCTATATAATAGCGAAGTTTCGTTTGCAGTACTTTTAAAGAAAACCAGTTATTTTCTCTTACAGAAAAACTGAATCAGTTCATATTTTGAATAATAAAATATTAAAAAAATAAAGGTTAAAATTATGGTTTGATCGTCAACATATCTGAAATTCATTTAATAGATATTGAAGAATAGTATGTACGAAATTCAGCTCAATATTTGGATGGTAACTTCAAAAATGCTTTAGAAAATGCTGACTATCAAGACACATACTTCATGGTATTGAATAATACTAACATTCTAACAGAGATCAAACATAACTCAAGAGAAAAAAAAAAAGAAAAAACTTTTCACAAAATTCATGTACTTCAATTTTTCTTCATCTGTAGATTTCGTAGTTGTTTCAATTTGAAAATATAATCATCTAATAAGAGCAAAAATCTTCCTTTGTATGAATTAATAAATGATGGCTGATCTATATCGGCTGAAGATGAAATAGCTGCAGCTATGATGATAAACTTTTACTTGTATAGTAATTAGTTTTCCAACTATTTTAGTTAATCTCTATCAGTTATTATTCATCATTGCTCCTACTGATTATACACTCAAATCGATAAAATAATGAGGAAAAACAGTAATAAACTATATAGACGTCTAAAGTTAGCGTTTACTAGATACATCACTTTTCTTTTCGGAATTTCTACATCACATTAACTACTCAGTATGCAAGTTATGAAGATTAATTCACTATTTACCTCTCACTGATCACTGAAATGATCATTTTTACAACGATTGTAAAAACTAAATGCTCCATGAGATTCCAAATGTTCATAAACATGTTTTGAGTAAACTTCATAAGCTATTAACTAGTAAAAATTAACAATTCATTGCATCGCTCCGTCAACGAAATATTGAACTCAAAAATCGATAATTTCATACGAGTAAAAAAGAATTCAAAGTTTTCAAGCAAAATATTCTCTACTTTCAGAAAGCAGAAATCTTGAAGACTTGTTATATAATATAGGTTGATGAAAAGGTCTACTAATGATTAATATAAGCTTTAAAAGTTTCGCGATAGCTTGGTGAATTACACACAATAAGGTACAAATCAGACCGTGTTACAACTATTGGGCAGACAGCGAACAATTAAAAATAAAAATAATCTATGTATTGTTTAAAGTTTAGCTTTTGTTTTTTCATTCTCATTTCAAATTGTAATTAAAAATAAAATAAAATCATACATTTTTTTCTTGTTCGTTATATTGTATTGTATTATCTAATGTATGTGTTTGCCGTCTTTGTTGTTGATAAACTAAACGAAGCTAATAAAAGTATCATTACATTAGATGATGAAATTTATTTTTTTTAAACTTACTAATTGATTAAATTGATCAACATGTTCATTTGAATTAAGTGTTTTAATTGATAAAAGACGATTTGTTTCTTGAAGAATATTATCATTTTCTTGTTCTTTTTTTAAATGATTTATTTCTTTAAGCTATTAGTAATACAAAAATAAAAATAAAAACAAAATTATTTAAATAGATTAAAGAAAAAATGAATATAAAGATTAATAAATACATTTTCTCGACAAATTTGTTTTGCAACAAGAAGTTGTCCTTCAATTCTTTGAATTTCTTTTTTAATTTCTTGATGATTTCGAGTCATTTTACTAACTCGATTTTTTTCATTTCAATTTCATCCAATAAACAAAAACATCAATGATTCATTCTTTAGTTCTTTGTTTATTCAATATTATATTTGACTAGTTAATCGGTTGGTTATCTATTAAATAAAAGATAAAAACTAAAAATGAACGATATTAGAATGATAACATCAGAACGATTTTATATGAAACGAAATATTTTGTATTAAACTTTTCTTTTCGCAGAAATTTTTAGTAATTTTATAACATTGTAGATCTCAGTTTATTCAGAATGAATCAGTGTGTTATCTGCAGTTCATTTCATCATGCTGCTGATGATGATTATAATAATAATGATTCTTCACGTACTTATCGATTAGTCCTAAACGATGACGCAACATTGTTAACGAAAAAGAAACCAAAAGCACTGTCGGTACTTTCTTGACAAGATGTAAACAATAGATCAATGGTCATTTTTAGTAGTTAGAATTTCGTATATATAGAATTCATTCGTTTTGCATTCCATTGAATTCTATTAATTCGAGTCATATAAAAACTCGGTATAATTCTAGAAAGATATCGATACACTCTACCTATACAACTTTATTCCTTTACAATGGGATTATATTTCCTAATTACAAGAAAAGCAATGCATTATTTTTTGCCAAGCTAAAAATGAGTTTTTTTTTATAAATAGAAGTCACATACATCTTATAAGTCATGAAATAACGCCCTAGTTGAATCATTTCATCTGAGGAAATTGAATATTCTGGCTGAATCAACTTTGAAGTTTTTTAATTACCTCACAAGTGAACTTCATAAGAACTTTATATAATGATGTTTTATAAATAAAATTGTATAACATACACATCACACATTAATATACTTCTTCACCTTATGTCACGCATTTAAGATTTCAGCTAACAAAAAAGAGAGAATTTTGAAATTAATTCTGTCCATTGTTTCTATAATCAATCATATCTAGTAGATCAATGTCTGTAGAATATTTTAATTATTCAGATAATTCTAATCGGATATCCTGCATGCCGTATTCACTTTGATTGTCATTTTGCGTGTCATATAATTCAGTTTCAAAATTTTCAATTAATTGACATCTAATATCATTAAATAAAGAAGAAATACCATCAATGAAGCAACAATAACGTCGTCTCAATAAAAAAAAAAGACGAACAAATCAACAAATACAAACGAATTTTGTAAGACAAAAAAAACAAAACAGTAGAATTACTCGAACATTTTATGCCACCAAATCAATAGATTTATAATTGTAGTATTAAAACATTTTAAGCATGATAGATACGTAAGAAATTTATTTCAACCAAATAAAATGATAATAATGAAATTTATTTTTCTTATATTCAAATGACCTTGTTCGACAGATTGAAACATTGACTATTACATCAAAAGAATAATAGATCAATTCAACAACAGAAAAGTATTCTTGATGAATTTAATATTGATAATTTTTGTCAATGAAATCCTAAACATGAATTTTTTTTTCGCTTTTCTTGAAAGTACTATTAAATTTAATTAATTAAGATAAAGTATCAAAGACAATTTTATGTTATCTTATTCAATTATACGTTTCTCTTTGAGATGATAATATAACTAAATTACTTAAACTTCAAACAAATAATAATGATGAATAATATTTTAAATAATTGCTAAAATAAAAACTAGATTAACTTTCATAATGATTGAATTGATTTGACTGAAGAAATTTCAATGATAAAAATTTTATTAAAATGTCAAAATTAAGACAGTTGACTATATGAAGTGCAGCATTGGACTTGTTGCTTTTCAGTCGCTTAGGTGCTATGCCAAATTCATTTTTTCCATTGGATTCATTAGTCACAATTCAATTCAATCACTCATTCTCAACACTTGAACATCATTTTCGAGCTGGAAAAAAAGACGTACTGGGATCGTGAGAATTTAATAAGTCCACATCTGAAGTCTGTTTTGTAAAAATCGATGGAATTCAAGAGATATAAATATGTAGACAATGATAATTAACAGCTGATAGTTTCTTTATATGACAATGCATGATTCAATCTTAAAGCGATCATTGATATTTTGGATATTATATGTGTCGAAACTTTACTTAATTATCTTCTCGTGTGACTTAAATTTATCCATGGTGGAATCTCGACTACTTAGAGAATTCGTTACGTGTTTTTTTTATAGATGAGATGCAAAGAATGAATAATGAACAGCTGAAATATTCTCTCTATAGCAAAATATGATTGAGATACATCATCAATCATTCTATAGCTGGATCAAGATAGATGAATGTGATTCCAAATTCATTATCATCTTCTTTAGATAAACTTGAGAGGACATATAGCAAATGGCATGTATGATGATATACAGACATCCAAGAGTTCGTGCAGCCAGTCGTCTTCTCTACTCGAGCGGCAATCTAGTATTAGAATCCTAACCAAATCGTATCTAATTAATCACAGGTAATTTTATCCTATATGATGTATGTCAAAATGTTTATAGACTTCAATCGTGTTCTAATGAACTCTATTTAGCTAGGCATAGTAATGATAATACTGTTTGTGCATGAGATTTTCATCAATAGGAGTCAAATGGCATAATGAGTACAACAAACACTGTAATATTCAATAGTCTTTCATCATTTTTACGATTAACTAGTAGTAATGATATGAAAACAATTTTTCATACGAAAACCATTACGGTATTTTAAAGAATATGAAGGAAGCTGTCCAGGTAAAATTCTATATATTTTTGTATATATATATGTTGATTCTATTCAAGTCTATTGAATGGCATTTATGGCAAAGATCTGAAATACTAGCAATTGGTGGTGACATTTAGATGATCAATTATGTTTTTGAAATAATTGTCATGAAATGGGTCAATAAACTATTCAACGAGAATTAAAAACATGATTAAAAAGAATTTAATGAATTGTAAAAAAATATGTCCTCGTTTCAATTTCATCAATTCTTTGATCATTAAATCATAAACAATCGTAACAGGTCAAGATCAATCAGACAAATATATGCATATTTGATATCATCCATTGAGAGAAAAATGCGGAAAATAGAAAGATGCGTTCTTCTATTTATAGTGTATTCGTATTTTTACTCATACAATAATACATGATGTATTTCATCGTCAATGATAGATCTCAAGAGAGAATTTCTTTGTTAGTTGAAACAACTAATAAAACAATTCGTTTCTGATATTATTTTCAAATTGATATTCAACAAAATTTTATTTCAATAATTAATAAAAAAAAAATATTTCTTTTTTGTCGTTTTTTTCATCTCTTCTTTTAGCTCTTGCAGAAATGAATTCTAAATAAGTTTTAACGAATTTCTTTCATTTAAATAGCATCTTTGGAATTCATTTCAAAAGAAGTCACATCAATGATGAGCACTATTAATCATACAAAATCTATAAAGGTTAGATAAAAAATATACTTCTACTTGAAGTTTTTTCATTGAAGAATAAACTAAAATTTTTTCTATACAATCAAAGAGAGACACTCATGCGTAATAATGGGTGGCGATAGTAAATTATTTTTACAATGAATAATTTCATTGAAAACTAACATGCAAATATTTATAATAGACTTTATTGTTAAATGACTTGTATGAAAACAAACAAATCATATAGACGTTATGCTTGAATATACATCTTTTTGACCTTATTTGACATTCATATTCATATTTTCTAATTAAATGCCAAATGAAAAATTATAAATATTGAAAATGTTGTTTGAACCATATGAGTTTGATATGAAGTGACATTCTAGAGAATTCTCAATTGACAGAATATTTCTATAAAAACAAGTGTCATCTTCGAAACATCAAGCATACTAGATACAAGTATGTGACTATCTGAATAAAGTCACGTCTCATACAATTATGTGTAAGATAGACATACGTGTCTAATGGTTTGGCATAATCACATAAGAAGATAGATTGATGTTGTGTTTGTAGCTTTTTCTATTTCTTTTCCGTCTTTTTATTATTAATAATACAACAAGAACAATGTATTGTATTATTGGTATATTTAAAAATATACTTTTGTGATAGGGACAATAGTATTTTTTTTTTTCGTTGTTTATTACATTCTCGGAAAACTATATCACATTGTTTTGTTCATCAGACTATGCTAGCGTGATAATGGATAATAAAGAATCGACTTGATCACCGACAATCTTGCCTTTTCTTCGAGCTTTGTTTAAACAAACAGGAAATAAAAGAAACGATGTGGGAAAACAGATGGTCGAGTAGCATTACTTCAGATAACAGAATGAATGTAGACGTCGTCTGACGTCAATCGCTTTCGATACATCATTCTTTTCCTTATTCATATTTTCTCATTTTTTCCAATCATCATTATTTGCTAGCAAACTAGAGAAGTACACAAACACCCATCCTTCACATACTGATAGACACGCACATATACATACTAATGAGCATAGACGTTTGTCTTTAGTCAACTTAGTTCGATTTACACAATATTCTTCAATTCATTAATAGAAAATCGAAAAATTTTAAATACAAATGACAAATTCAGCAATAGAGTCTTCTAATAAAAAAAAAACGATAAATTACATGTAAAAATAATAAAACACATAATGATAATGATTTATTGCATATTTTATTTAAAAAAATAGAATTCTTCAATACAGAAGAACATCACAGGTACGTTTTAATAAGAACAAGATCTTATTAAGTCTGTTTTTTTTAAAATTTTAGTCATAATCCTTTTTATGCTAATTATTATTCAGTTAAACTTATCTTTCTTTGTTTTTGTCATGTTTTTCGAAATACGTAATAACATGATGACTCAATGAAATCGTTAATGCAGATTTTGTATTATCATTTTTACAATCAACTATGTTTCCGATTCTGCTTTCAGACAAGCATAAGCAATTAGCTTTCTTTAGTTCATTTTTTTTTGTATTCTTATTTCAATCATAACATATTCAAAAACTCGATAGTATTTCATTATTCATATTCATCAAATGCTAACATCATTTAATTGAAGAAGATTACTACGCATATATTAATACTCTTGACTACTTCTGTTTTTTTTTTTACTATTTGGACTTACTAGATGCTTTTAAAGACTTGAAGTACTTACAATTTACTTCTAGTACGACACTATTGACAAATTTGCTTTTCTTTTGTAAAAACAATGTTGATTTACTTGTTTTATCACAATTTCCTTCGAAGAGTAGAAATTTACTGTTGATGGAATTGTGCTTATATTGAGTAATTTTACTATAAATAATTTATAGCAGAGATAAAACAGCAATAAAACATAGGCAGATTGTTAAATAAGTCATATTAAAATACTTATCTAGTTGCGAAAAGAAAAACATTATTCTATAGAGATTCTAAAAGTGGAAAATAAAGATAATACATAAATTACAGACATATAATATCAATTAAATGTTTCATTTTTATAGTGGATAAACAGAAAAAGTTAAGTAATTTTTTTTCTTGTCGTTTAAAGATTAATCTTACTCACTAATGAATCATGATAGGTAGATTTTCGATATGATAATGATAAATATTAAGAATCGATGGTGTCAAAAATAAAGAAAAACATCATCAATTTTAACTTTTTGCCAATGGTAAATAGAAACGGTATGTATCTAGTTAATTACAATAAATCAATCTTTTCTATATGTTCGAAATAATCTGAAAGACAAATAGAAAATATATCGTTTTATTAGTAAGTAGACTTTGATGATATTTTGAGAGAGAAATTGAATTCTATTTTGCTGCATCTTTCATCTTGATTTCTTTTCTTTTTCTTTTTTATGAAATAGAAAATCGTGTAATAGTTCGTTATATTATATTTGATATTTCAATTATTGAAGTTACTACTTATGATCTACACATTTTCAAGTGTTCTTTGTCAGGCTTTTTTTAGAAACTAACTACTAGAAAAACTTTGAGAAAGGCAAAAGGAAAAAAAGCCTACGAAAAGCAGCTCAATCTTCCTAAGCATTAATGCGCAATCTCAATTTATGTCTAGAGTGTGTTCCTTTTTTCTCAGTTTCCGTTCAGCAATCATTTATTTTTTTTTTCATTAAACTTTTTTCCACTTTAACACATTGCATGCATCACAGGATTAATGTCTTTGAAGTTACTTTCACAAGATAAATTTCTCTTTTTAGATAGACTAATAGTCAACATCCGTCCCCTATTGTGATCATTCTTTCGATTGTCCTAGTTGGTAGTTAAACAATATATATTATAACAAACATTCAACATCTTCGTATTATAAATGTGACAGTCTCTATGAAAGATGAAGATTTATATAAAATTATGATGATAAACTAACAAAAATACATTATCAAATATATTATTATAAATTTATGAATGATTTCCATTAACATAAGTTCGACTACAACTGGAAATACATCTCTTGATAAATTGACATGGTCTTTTAGAACTATTAGTATACTTATTATATGTAGTCTAATTACAATATTTACTATATTAGGTTTGTTCTTAAATATTTTTTTTTATCATGAATCTAGTTCAAAAGTAATCATTAGGCATGTACCGAACTTTTCTTTGCGTTACTCTCGAACACTTTATATCAGTAGCTTCAGTTATGAAATAAATGGCTGAATCATGCAATCTAGACTATTAAAAGATGGAGAACATGCTACTCTATCAAATGAGACGTATCCAAGCTCTGTGCAATAATTTTTTTGATTTTTATGCAAACTTTACAAACCGAGTTTAGACTCAGCTGAGACATTTTTTTATAATGTCGCATAAGAATTTAAATAATTGGAACACAAAGCTCGCCGATATCTCATTTTGTAGGCCAACATTTTGTCTATATTTTGATATATTAGACCGGATGATTCAGCCTTTGATTTCACAACTCAAGCTGTTAATGTAAATCGGTTTGATAGTAACGAAAAAAAGTTCGGTACATTCCTAATTATCATGAATTTCTATTTATAGGCAATGGTTTAGTTCTGATTTCAATTAAATTTCGTCTTCGTGCTCGATCATATTCTGATTAT
>CAJNOL010000974.1:70220-84405 GCA_905250125.1 Rotaria sordida | reverse complement strand
TGTGGGTGTGGGTGTGGGTGTGGGTGTGGGTGTGGGTGTTCTCTTTCTGCACAACCACACCCACACTCACCGACACTCACCCCCACCCCCACACCCACACCGACACCCACACCCACACCCACACTCACACCCACACTCACACCCACACCGACACCTACATCGACACCCACGCCCACACCCACACTCACCCACACCGACACCCACACCCTCAAGAAATGCAGGGAGATGGAGATTTAGGAGATGCGGTATCTCCCTGTGGATATGTGCTGGAGATGCGGCGTCTCTACAGGAGATACCGCATCTCCCTCAAGGGTCCAAGCCTAAAAATCGAAAAAAAAATTTTATCAGGATATGCAGGGAAATGGAGATTTGGGAGATGCGGCATCTCCCTGTGGTTATGTGCTGGAGATGCCGCGTCTCTACAGGAGATGCCGCGTCTCTTCAGGAGATGCCGCGTCTCTACAGGAGATGCCGCGTCTCTACAGGAGATGCATGTCTGACAGGAATTGCGGATATATGTGGTAAATGAACAGTATGTTATGAGGCAGTTTGGCATCTCTCGCATCTCTCGTGGCATCTCCAGCGTGTCCGATTTTCTGGATATATGACACTGCTGCATTCGACTTCGATTTCTCTCAATCTGATTTAGTTTTCTGAACTAATTCATTTGAAAACTGTGATTTCGACAAAACTCTTCTGAGGAATAAGAACTATCTAGACAGATTAACTCTTCACCAGCATGAGTACTATATGAGATCTTTCTGTGATTGAAACCTCAACTCTTTCACCAAAGTCGTTCATTAAATATGTAAATACACACAGAACCAAAAAAATTACAATCCTGCATTTATTTCGCAAGTCTTTCTCAACTCATCAATAGTACATTCATTTGATCACTTTTTTTTTTTGAGAAGTACTTGAATTTCCGATTCATTTATAGTTGAAATTTGAAGCTCAACATGTACATTATCGATGAAATATGATGCTACAAAAAAATAAAGAATTACAAAAATGTACTTTTTTGGGCATTAGTACTCTGAAAAAAATCTCAATATATCTAGAACGCAAAAATGTTTTTCCTAGTGGCTTGTGCAGAAATGCATCAGGTAGTTGTCTCAACAACATATATGAAAGGTAGCCGAATCGACAATCATCAATGATATAGTTTCTGTGAACTCAGTGTTGGCTTACTTAAAATCAATCAAACGTATACTGAAAAAGAGTTTTGTTTAGGTTAAAATGAAAAAGTCAATTGTTTGAAGAGTGCTTCTGATAGCTAAGTAGGGGGATTGTTAGTGCGAGTTTCGAAAGCGAAAAATCATCTGACACTCATGACTAATAGAAGTCTAGATCATAATCTAGAAAGCATATATAAGCCCTATGAAATCTCTCTGGATTGTTTCATATGCCGAACAATAATTTTGATCGTGTCAGTATGGAGGATACATACGATAGTATATATGTCAATAAAATTTCATAACAAAAAGTATTATTAGAGAGAAATGACGAGCTGTACAATACATGATATCTGATATGGTTGCTATCATTTTCTGCTCTAAAGAGCCTCTTCGGTAATTCTAAGAACACAATAAGTGAAAGGTTTTGAAAGGTGAAATGTTTGGTATATTCATATCTTACTTTTGGATACATAAAGACAATACTTCTTTGAAATCCATGATATCAATTTAGTATATGGTCTGGCCTTGAGTCTTCTTTATTGTGGAACAGCTGCTAAGGAACTTAATTGATTGTTTTATATGGCTATGTTTTAGTGAAACACGATCTGAAAAGAGTATTGAAGTATATTGTGTAGAAATTGGGATCCATTCTCCCGTCCTTCCCTACAGACCGTGGTAAACACTCTTGGAACCTGTCAAAGACTCTGGCAGACATCCTGAAAGGCCATCAGCAATGATGACAGACATCGTAGGAACTCACCACAGACCGTAACAGATGCCTTAACGAGGGCCTGACTTCGTCACAGACCGTTCAAGGCGTTGTTGATGTTTGATCAAAGACCGTATATCAATAACATTTTATTCTAATATATGGACTACTACCCTATTCAATTTGTAGAGGGTCAAGTAAAACCATAGTGAAGACATATGTTCGAAGATATATAGAATTAAGCAAACGTTCTGTGATTAACAAGACCAACTGATTTTTATTTCGCATTTTAATCCCACAGGAACTGTGCTTACAGCTTTTTCATTATAGTATTGTATTTGTTTAGAATGACTGAATATTGAGACGTTTCTACAAGCTTCTGCTCGTTATCTTGGAAAGTAGTCAATTAACTGTCGTCTCAATCGGCGAAATGTGACACCTGCGCACTTAGGTTTTGTGGAACTCACATACAATTATTTTCGAAGAAAATAATGAGCGCAAGTTTTAGGTCGAAGTTTTACGTCTTCTCTCCTCCCCACTTCCCCTCTCTAATACCGACCATAGCAATGCAGACCTCTCCGTTACAGACCTTAGCAAGTAGTGCTATATTGTAGCTTATGAGGAACATATGAGTTCCACATTCCAGCCTCCAAGGGGCTGCACTAAATAGCTTTTTTACTGGTCTTTCTTCCTTAAACTCGGCTGGGTTTGATGAAGTAAATTATGTTAACCTTTGAAAGCGCCTCTTTGGTCATACCCATGTTGTCTAGATATCGCACATTATGCTGCACTTGAATGAAAAGATTCGAGCCTCTACCTTTCCATGCAATGCTGTTGCTACGGGGCATTCATAAATTGTTAGTGGTGTTAGTTTACTTGAGACTTATACTGCTTCCATCAAGAATAGTACAATCAGTCATATCCATACAATATGGCTTGCTGCTTTGCTATTCTTTATCTCGATCTTTTTTTAAGTAGATTTTCTTTATGTCTTCTCTTACGCAAGGACAAGTTTACTTTCAACGATTTTACTTTTTTCTTCTCTGTTCTTGTGCATGTCTTTCACTTTCAAGCAACATGCATTATAATGAGTTATTGATAGAAGCAATACAACAGCCCGTAGTATTTGTCTTTCTTCTTGTGAATTGAAATATTCATATGAAATGCATTAGAAAGAGAAACTTCTTGACAACTAATGGATGAAAAACTGCAATGAAATACATTGCGAAACGCATGCTAACAACTGCAAAACGCATTCTAAGTTCGCACATCAAGACAATATATTTAATGAGTCCAGCTTTTTGAAGCTATGTGAAACATTTCTTAGTTTTAAACGTATCTCGTCTGATTGTAAAATAATACTGTTCTAAAACATGATTACGTTAGGAAAAAAAGATGTTTCACATAGTGTATTCGAACTATCCTCTAAAATCTTTAGGCAAAAGCACTCAATTCGTATCTTCTCCTATAATAAATGTTACTAAACGTGTTTTCGTTAATTAAAGGCCAGATAGAACGATTTATATAGTTAATGGTGTTTGGCAAGGTTTTAAAAGGCGAATACGATGGAAATTGCATGCAAGATGAGAAGGCAACAAATGACATTTTTATTGGGACAGAATGTGTTTAGTGGTGCTAGGTCAAAGATCGATTGAACATCTTCAGAATCGATACAAATCGAGTATTATAACGAAAATAGTAGGTATGTTGACGAAGTTTTTTCTCAGATATATGATGATAAAAAGAAAATATAATCTTTCATCATCGAGGATTTAGCAAAGTAGTCAAAATCCTTAGTTCGGACTATTCCAGATTAAATAAAATACAAATAATCTGTGTCTATAAGGATGTGATTTTAGTTCGAGTGCAGCTAATTTATGCTCATGCATCGCGACGACGGTAGATGGATTGTTGATACCAGACGAAATTAGTAATGTAAGCTATTTTTCCGCCTGATAAAATTTAATGAGCTCAACAGCAGCAAGAAAATAAGCATTTCTATTCACTTTGATTAAATATCCATCCACAAATTTATGCTAAAATTTTCGGAGTCATAGCTGAATGTATAATTGAGTGAAAGGCATCGAAGGCGCCTCAACTCAGCACCGCTTGCAAATCGATAAGATTTGGATATGTTGCGATGGATCTTTGAGTCGAGAAGCAAATCACGTTGCATTGTATTTAGGGCTAAAATGCAAAAAGTCAGGAAGAATCGATGTTTTGTATTTTAGCTCTAAATACAACGCAGCGTGCTTTGCTTCCTGACTCAAAGATTTGTCACAGCATACTCAAATCTTATCGATTTGCAAGCTGTGCTGAATTGGATGCTTCCGATGCCTTTCATTCACCTATGTATTCAATTAGGACTCTGAGAATTTTAGCACAAACTTGTAGATTTCTGTGACCTTATTTCAAAAATTTTCAACTCAATCAATTGAGATAAGCTTTACTGAAGAGCGCCAAACTTCAAACAAGCGCTTCCAATTTCGCTAAAATTCTCAAATGGAAGATCCGATTTTCGTTATTTTCCGATGATTTCTCACTAAAACTTCATCAGAAATAGCTGCGCCATTAAGCTGTTGAATTGGGGTTCTGTGAAAATAATTATCGAGATATGATGAACATATGACTTTCACAAAGCGATGATACAGTTGATCTGATAGCTTTTGTATGTATCTACAGATTGGAAAGCAGGTAGTAATTGTAACCAGAGTTGTCTGAGAGCCACAAGCACACAAAAGGTCAGTCCAAAATAAAAACAAATACTGCCATTCCAAGTGTTCGGGTAGTTTTATCTAGGCTTAGATGTCAAATGTCTATCTAATGAGACTTAAATTCAGTGTAGTAGGCAGCAATTCTAGAAGCATGAGTACTCCTAATCAGTATTATCGGATTATGCTGGAAGTTGAAATTGAAGCTTTATAGAAATGAGAAGCTATTTCTTATTTTTGTTTTTATACGAAGCCAATGACTCTTCTTTGTTATTATTATTATTATAAATAATATAACTTCGTCATAACATTTCACACCAATTGACGATGCAATAGTAGTATGCTTAGGGATGTACTTATTCCTGATTTTTCACGCTAAAGATCGTATATTTGCGATACTCAGAACTGTCTATTCTAGCTAAATTGTCGAGTGAACCTTAATTAGTCTTGATCACTTTAACTGATGGTATTGTCATACTTTAGGAAATCTGATAAAAAATTGCAAGACTTCGTTAACTTTGTGTTTTAAACACCCCTAATATACCATCTTTAGTATCAAAAACCAGGAGCTGATGCATTCCTAAGTACACGTTGAAGAAAAAGTGTGCAAGTAGATGGTCAAAGCCTTGCAAACGACGAATCGGTATTCCTCGTCTTCCAGCAACTTCGTCTGCTATGGTAGTGCTGTCCGTCAATGTGTAGCCTCATTTTACAATAGTTCATAACTGAAACGGACAATGCACTCTGTATTCGATAGAAGTCAATGTATTCGGCTCTAAAGAAATGTGATCAGAAGCAATAATGTGTGATTATCTAACAGAGACAATCAATAACCGAATTCATTCAAATTTATTTTCGAGCACCAAAAGTTTGATGATTGGTGCTCTTAATATTCTAAATATTAAAAAACTCAAAAGATAAATAGTGTTGTGTCTGCTTACAAGAAATCACACTGACTTTGTACGCTTGATGATTTCATTATTTTTCTAGTAATGCACCTGCAAACGGAACGGTCAAAAAAAAACATATAATTATGCTTTATTTGTATGTTATGTCCTTCATTTCAGTGTGTTGACTGATTTCAGCTGTTCAGAGCTCAATTCAGTTATCTTAGTGCTTCTTTCAAGAGACACTTTAGACGCAACAATTAAACTATTTGTCTGTTCATTCTAACTCACCACTATTACACTTCTTAGCTCTGATCATAGTCAGTTTCATCGTTAAAATAGGAATTATCATATCTGAAATTTTTCTGTTTTTGTTGACAAAGTATGCAGTTTCTACTTAATAGTAGGGAATGAATAGAGATTCAACGGTTACAATCATTCAGCGGCTTATCGCCACCATTTCACCAGTCAAAACTGATTACTGACATAGGTCAGTGTTAGTTTCATCGATAACTGGCATGAACAGGTAATCATTCTGCCAGTAATCGGTATCAATCAATATTGATCGATAATCACCAGTATTCCCACGGTATTTCTCTATCTAATCAGATTTCAGCGTCGCGATTTCTCAGCTAATGAGATTTTAGCCTGGCTCTATCATAATCAATCGGACTTCAGCGTAGCTTTTCTCTTTGTCAATCGTATGTCAGTGTTAATTCCTTCATTTAATAAAATTTTTGCTGTTTTTTTCCGATAGAGTTCCATTGTAAAAACTTGATTAGCCGAAGAGAAAATCGTGTGGAAATATGATCTACTGGAATAGAAACCATGCTGAAATGTGATTACCTAGGAAAATACTGCTCAAATATGATTGGTTGAAAAAACCCGGTTGAGATCTAATTGTTTGGAAAAATACCGATGAAACAGTTACCGATTGATAATCCTTATCAGTGAAATGGATACCGATAGGCTTCGGCTACCCGTTAATAGATTATTGTGATTGTCGTATCCATAACCAGGAGCCGCATACACAACGAGACAACGAGTTGACGCAGACGTCATCGTTCATTTATTTCTTCTTTCTCTACGCCAATTTCCATAATAGAGAACGTACTCTTTTTGTTTCTTTCTAATATTCTCGCGCTCGTAGCTATCAGCCCAGTT
This sequence comes from Rotaria sordida, assembly GCA_905250125.1. Taxonomy (NCBI): domain Eukaryota; kingdom Metazoa; phylum Rotifera; class Eurotatoria; order Philodinida; family Philodinidae; genus Rotaria; species Rotaria sordida. Next base: position 77,756 of record CAJNOL010000974.1, on the reverse strand, counting down.
GTAGTATATTGCCTAGAAATGAGGTTGATGCAATCTCGAGTAAGGGAGAAGTTAAGAGAGGCGACGCTAGCCTTCCAATGAAATACAGTGTTACATCTTTGTTCGCACTCACTCACTAGATATAATACATTGTAAAGCAGCCATTTTCTATTCGAAAACGAAGACATTTACAAAAGCAAGGAGCTTTGCGACCTATTCTCTCGTCTTTGTTGCACTTCTGGAGCAGCGAAGCACAAACGAGCACCATCACAATTATCAGACGGCACATTAAAAAATGCAGCAGTGAAGACGTTTCCGATGGGTAAGAGATATATTTATTTCAAGCGGAAAGTGCCGTCTAGAGCAAAAATTATTCTTTTTCTGTTTATAGGTACACATGGTTGTAGAAGCTCTATGTATTCTCGTATTATTTACATATGAGCATAACAGGGCAACATAGGTGGCATAATAATTTCTTCTATTGCTGCCAACCGTTTTTGCAAAGCTTCGAATACTTTTCACCTCTTGTCATCGGTCTTCTAGTATGTTTCACTTATGTCTAAACATAATTCTATTATTTCAAATCATTCTTTCTATAGATGTTTTCATTTTTCTCAATCACAAATCATTGACATTTGAATCAGATGATGGTGTTTCTTAACTTAATATTTTGTGTCGGGATAACGATCATTTTGACCTAAGTGTCTTCGTTCTGTGTGTGATAATCATTTCTGCTACCGGTCGAAAACTTGTTGAATCCTCTATGAGTACTGTATTCCAAGAAAAACTAGAAACGACAAGGAAGATTAGCTGCCGTTATTATCTCCAACTTTCTGTTCATATTTTCAACTGCATTCGTATCTCAGTCAAGGAGTAGAACTATTGGCAAAAAAAAGTGAAAAAATACAATAACGATGCAAAAAATAAGTATCTCTGTTAGCAATACCTTACCTTCAGCAGAAAAAAAAACAAAATTGCGAATGAAGGCTGTTGTACATCACTACAGCTGCTTTATATAGTTTCTCTCCATGGCGTCAACAGAATCGCAGCATTTGTCGGAGAGAGTAACCACTGCGGTAAAAGCCGCCACTGAAGAGAATGTAAGAACAGAAAAAAAAGTTAAAATTTTGTTCCATATATGCTATTCTACAAGAGAAATAATGGAGGTTCGGTTTTATATTTTTTTCTGCTGACGGCAAGCAATCGATGAAAGAAGTGCTTCGTTTCTCTTTCTTTATTACATTTTCTCCTTTGTGGCTTTTAGGCAGCATTTCTCTGCTCCTGATGTGTACACAAATTCTCTTGAAGATGCAGACAAAAAGTGGAGTCATAACAGCAGAAATGAACTTTTCTTGTCGCTCTCAGTTGTTGCTGAAGTGCAACCTTAATCACAGTTACTTGATACATATGCTGTCGCTCAAGCATTTCTATCGGTTTGTTTGCTATTCTCACCATGACATATTGACAAAGTATGCACTTTTTATTTTACAGCTGTAAAAAAGTTGCATAAACAATAAGAGAAATGAATGCACACAAGCTTCATTGTTGATTTGTTTCTCCTTTCACTATGCCAGTTTCCATGACATAGAGCTTACTCTCGTTATCGTTTTCTAATATTATTTCATTTGTGAGCTTTACTGCAGCAGAAGAATATTGACTAAGAATAAATTTGATGCGATAGTATAAAGGAGATGTTTAGGAGCGAAACTAAGCCTCCGAAAAAGGGCGACATTATGCACTTCATGAAGGATTAAATATACTTATTGCATGCGATTTGATTGCAGTTGTGTCATTTAGGGCGTGTTTATGACTAAAATACGATGACCGTATATAGCCATATTTTCGTTGTATACCCAAGTGAATACATATGAACAGGTTCCCACGAAAAACACTGAACATGGATAGAACATGGAAGTAATATTATGGGCCAGAACGTCCCCAGATCTTTTCTATGGCTTCCAATGAACTTTTTTTTTGTATTCCCGATGGAAAATGACCAGAAGTCACTGGAGAAATGCGAAGATATTCTGACCAAGAGCGTTTTTTCTATGCCTCATCGATGTCCAGTGTTTTCGAATGGATGCGATGATTTCCCGCCATCTTCCTTCCACTTACAGTGAAATCATCTTGTTTCTGGAGGCTAGAATCATCGACCTGGTTATGTGCCGTTTTACCATCGTGTACGATTTCATGCGATATCGTGTGCATAGGTGTCTCTCGTTGGTGAAAGTAGAGGTGATTTTTCTATTCTTGTCCTTCCATACATCACAAAACATCATTTCTATTGCCAGATCAATGACTCCAGCGTCCGAATATGTTATATCGTGCTCTTAAACCACAAAGAAGATGTTCTGTGCGGCTGAAATATTCCGAAAAAGGATAGGAACTTGAAAGCAGTATTTTGGTGATAGTGTGCAGCGGCCGGCTTTGCTCAGTTATGGCCGCTTCCAATCGGAAGCAAGAAAAGCCAACCATTGATCAAGACATCGGATTTCTGCTTCTAACTTTCTACTATACTTCGAAATTTTTCAGGCGGCATCGGACATATACCACTCACCTCGATTACCATAACAATACTTATCGTTACCGTCGTTGTTTAAATCAACGTAAATGGAATAAAAAGAACGGATTTTCTCAAGTTGATACTTATCCTTTAAATTGCTATTAGCATTAATCTACATAGAAGGAATACAATTTGTTTTAAAGGAGTTATTATTTGAAGTCGCTGCTGACTTCGATATATGTAAGTCATACATTCCATCATAGTCTGCCTGACAATTTCCAAAAGTCCTCCAGGAAGTTTTTGTACCTTGGGCCTGCATAAAAATCGAGATCTCCCTAAAAGTCATTGCACGATAGAGCTGACCAGTTCTGCCCAACTGATGTCACCGATTTCAATGAAACATTGCTTGTATGTAGCCTCAAGTCCGATCTAAAAATGTCCAAAGTTTCAGTTTCTAAAATCGTTCTCTTATTGAGATATTAAAATAACAATAGATGCACTCGAGGATAAAAAATGACGATAACAAATGGAGTTACCATTCATTGTATATTACGCCGTTTTTCAACAATAATGTTTCTAATGATGAAATTTTGTGAATATATATACTAACGTAGGTGCCCCACATATTGACACAGTCAGAACCAGTATTTAGCTTGTTAAGCAGTATAGAGATATTTCGTAGGACTTAGTCATAACTGCTACATTGTAACCAGAATTTATATTGCTTACGAGTAATCTATGTGCTCCCATTTTGGAATTAAGTACGAATGAAACCTTACTATTAACAACAGTTTTCAAAGCTTTGCCTTTTGCTTCTGACCCGAACGATAACCTTTTCTCGTATGTCTATGAGTTAGTTTGAGTAAAATTACGATCGATTTAAAGAAAAATAACTCGGATGATGATCGTCGACTAAACTAATTTTTATATACCTATAGACAACAGTATTTGATGAGTTTCCACGAAAGTGACTCGAAAAATTGTTGTTCGAATCTCAAGATATAAAACCTTTTTTAACAGTAGTATCGACAAAAAAGCATATTTTTGGATTTTTTCTTATCTCTTTTATGTCAGTTTTATGTCATCAAGGATACATTTGTTTCGTTTGGGATTTTTTTTGCTAATACACCTCATGCTTAAGTACTTTTCATCAAAATACAAGCGAAAAGAATTAGAATAAAAAAAGTGAGCTTGAAACTGTGCAAATTCGGAATTTCGCGCCCAATTACGCGTCGTCCATATTTTACCAATAAACTAGAGTTCATACTAAAACTTCCTACAAGAGTACACCGACCCCTTCGTGTCCTATCTAGAGGTGGTCGCTAGGTCCCATTAGGTCCTATATATTGGGGATCTCTAGATCCCATTAGGCCCTATATATTGGTGGTCTCTAGAATTCATTCGGGCCTCTATAAGGATAGTCCCTAGGCCTCTTTAGGACCTACATAGGCATGCCTCCTAGACACCTTTAGGACCTATATAGGAATGGTTCCTAGATTCCATTAGGGCCTATATAAGGATGGTTCCTGGATCCCTTCACGATCTACATAGAGACGGTTGCTAGATCCCTTAGGAGAGTCAAAAATGCTAGCAGGGAACTGCGTAAACTCAAAATTCTGAGCTCACCTTTGATCAGTCCATATTTTACCAATTAACTTCGATTTATATCTTATACAGAGGGTGTGAGTGCGGTTCTAAATTGTGCTTTAGTACGTACACTCACACTCTATTCTTGGGAAAGTTGCTGGCATGATGTCTAGATGAAGCGCGTGAAGTTGATACTATAAGATTGGGAAAGAGCTTGAAGCGTTACGGCTAAGTATTTTCATGAAATATTGAGCGGAATTTTTTGTCCGTGAAATATGGATGCGTAAGTGAGTGGTAGATTTCGAGTGTACCTGTCGAGTCTACTTTTCTTGGTCGAGGAATTGCATCAATGGACTGTATCGTATGAAATTCCGTACAAAACTTCAACTACGGAATCTTGTTTTGAGGTGTACAAAATAGGTTTCTGCGAAACCTTATTTGTATGAAATTTAAAAAGAGTTTCAAATTCTTTACAGAAAAAGGAAACCCTTTTCAGGCTTCGTACGATATCTTTTTTTCTAGCGTAGATAGGTTTTAAAGAGCATTAGGAAGCATTCCTTGGTGGGTCTTGAAAAGGTATAGGGATCACTCCTATATAAGCTCTAAAGAAGTCTAGGTGCTACTCTTAAATAGGGTCTAAAGGGCCTAGAGACTGTACTTAGATAGGTCTTTAATGGGTCTAGGGACTATTTCTAGATAGAAGCTAAAGGGATCTAGTGACCATTCATAAAGATGCCCCTAAGTAGTCAAGAAACCACTCATAGATGAGCTCTTAAGATGTCTAGCGACTGCCTCTAGACAGGACTTAAATGGATCTTATGGCTACCCTTATGCAGGTCCTTAAGGGATCTAGTCACTACCTCTAGATAGGCCCTGGGGGCCCAAAGACTACCCGTAGATAGGTCCTAGAAGAGTCTAGTGACCACCCCTTGATAGCCCTTGAAGGGATCTAGAGACTGCTCCGAGATAGGCCCTGTAGAGATCTTGGGGATACCCTGATGTAGGTCCTTAAGGTATCTAGGAACCATTCCTATATAGGGCCTAAAAGAGTCTAGAAATTACCTCTATTTTTTTATTAGTGAACTACTTTATCGAAAACAATGTTTCATGGTACTTTCACACACAGAAGACATGATTATTACATTTGTATGCGAGTGTTTTTATACATCTACGTTAAATGTAGCTTATGATGATAAGCTCCCATGCAGCAATGTTATTGATGTAATGAGATCCTTCATAAGATAATAGAAAGTATAAAAACGATGCTACCTAGGGCGTAATTCGAGCAATGAAAATAAGCTGTATGCGGAGAAACGGTGTAAATACGCCAGGATATGATGAAAATACGGTCCTAATACTGCGCATCGGTCTTGTGACTGAAACGATCCTAAAAGGCGCCGTTTACGTTCCGATGAAAAAGGACCCATAATCCGAGTTGATGGAAAACCGCCCAAAACGGCGATCGTTTTTGATCGTTTAGGTCAGTAATATGCCGTTTCTCTGCCGTTTTAGGCAGTTTAAGGTGCCATTTCAGGAGGTCTGAATGATCGACCTCGGAATATAAATATCATTTCGGATTAGTCGAATTAGACAAAGTATTATTCCATAGAAAAAGATGCGATCACTTTGTTCAATGATGAGTGGAGTTTTTCAAACAAGATGTTTCCATCTTGCTCGTGTTTATTGATTTCTTTTCTTTGTTACTTAGATTCATTATTCGAATTTAAATTAAGTATTTAGTAAGCTCGAATCAAATATTTTCATTCGCTTTATACCTTATTTAGACTTGTTGTACTTAGGGCAAACGAAAGGTTCTGGTCACAGCGTCTAAAGAATCCTTTCGGATAAGGGGGCCTATTGAGAAATGAAAAACCAAATATGCCATGTTGTAGAGCTTATTGAGACGCGTCGAACGGTATATAGAAAATCCTGTTTTCATAAGACTTTAAAGCAACAAGAATCAATTTATTGATAGACGACTAAACATCCACACCTACGCATGACAAGTCTCTGGCTATTGTGGTCCTTGGTATTAGTCAACAATAGTTGTAAAATTTTTTTCCTCACATACGATTTTGTAGAGTTTTTGACAGACTACAACCTCCTATATGTAACATCTCCAGTCACCTTATCAATATGGGTATGGATCGGTGTGGATCTGCAGTCGTCTATCAGTAAATTTACTCTAGGTCCTTCAAAGTCCTATGACAACAAGATTTACTATATGCCATTCGAAGCGCCTCAATAAGCTCTACAACATAGTATATTTGATTTTTCATTTTTCAATAGGTCTCCTTATCCGAAAGGATCCTTTAAACGCCGTTGCCAGAACTTTTGGTATGCCCTATGTATTTGTTTTGTAATTCCCTAGACTGAAAGGCTAGGGTCTAGAAACCGTAATTCACGTGTGTCTATATGTCCGTCTGTCTGTCTGTAACAAGGGGTTGCCACAAATGACCATTTCTATGACACAAATGACCATTTTTATGGCACAAATGACCATTTCTATGGTACAAACGACCATTTCCATGGCACAAATGACCATTTCTATGGCACAAATGACCATTATTGTGGCACAAATGACCATTTCTATGACACAAATGACCATTTTTGTGGCACAAATGACCATTTCTATGGCACAAATCGCCATTTATATCGCACAAATGACCATTTCTATGGCACAAATGGGCATTTCTATTGCACAAATGACCGTTTCCATGGCACAACTGACCATTTTTGTGGCACAAATGACCATTCCCATGGCACAAATGACCATTTCCATGGCACAAATGACCATTTTCATGGCACAAACGACCATTTTTATGGCGCAAATCACTATTTTTATGGCGTAAATCACCATTTTTATGGCACAATTGGCCATTTTCGTGGTAGAAATGAGCATTCTTGTGATACAAAGTGCTATAATCGTGGTACAAGTGACGTTGTCAAGGTACAAAATACCATAGTCGTGGTACAAGTGACCATTGTCATGGTAGAAAGTACCATTAGTCGCGGCAGACGTTGCTGTTGTCATGGTACAAAGTACCAGAGTCGTGGTACAAGTTAGCATATTGATGGTAGAAAATACCAAAGTCATGGTACAAGTAACGATTGTGATGGTGCAAAGTATCATTTTCATGGTACAGTTGACCGTTGTCATGGTACAAAGTACCATGGGTCGTGGTACAGATGATCATTTTTATGGTGCAAGTGACCGTTGTGATAGTACAAAGTACCATAATCGTGGTAGAAGTGACTGTTGCTATAGTGCAAAGTATCGTGAGTCGTGGTAGAACTGACCATTTGTTTTGGCATAATTGACCATTCTTGTGGCTCAACTCAGTTTCTACGGTGCAATCGACCGTTTCTATGGCACAGTCGATCATTCTTATCTGTGGAATGAGCGTGTCTGTGTCACCGCTAGCTAGATCCGTATTAGAAATGATCAGTGCTATGGAATAAATAAC
>CAJNOL010000974.1:22670-70120 GCA_905250125.1 Rotaria sordida | reverse complement strand
CCCCCCACAGAGAGAGAGAGAAATGCTCTCTCTCCCTCACCCACACCTGCCTCCCCCCTCACAGAGAGAGAGAAATGTGCTCTCTTCCTCACCCACACTTGCCCCCTCCGCCACCGTTTATTTGAATTATATTCATCTGAAACTAAAACTAAAACTAAATCTATTCCTAACTTTCACCAGTTATTTTCGAATTGATAGCATGCAGTTGGGTCTCCATTTATATTATAACTCGAACTAGGCAGCTCATGAATGATATTTATGCAGTGTAGCAAGAATAGAAAGAATTGCCGGGAGCAAATCGTTTCCACATGACGATAAACGATGAGAAAAAGATGGAACGGAAATATCAGACGTACAAATAATAAATGGAAAGAGAAAGAAAGTCATTATCGACGGATAAGAGTACAAATCGGAGACATTGCAGTCAAATAAAAACGGAAGGATAAAAAGTGATGTATTGAAAACATGACATCTGCAGTTTTACCAGCGTATTCATTTGCATATCTATACGAGTGGAGAGAATCTTCTGCACTAAAATTAGTACTTGTGTCGAGGAAATTCATAAACGTTCGAAAGCAGCAGAAAAATCAAGACTGTCGTCTTGAGTGGATGAGAAATGTTCCTCTTGACGATATATCCATATGTGTGGTACATTAGAGACAATCAACAAATAGAAACCAGTTAGGGAAGATTGGTACTCAATGTCGTACACCGACCGCCGCCACTATAATTGTTGGCTAGATCTCAAATCAAGCACTGGTGTTCGTGTAAATTCCTTGAAACAGAAAAGCAACGATCATGAAGTTAAGTGCAATCAGAGACTTTTTAGAATCAATTCAAACGAATGAAATTGTTATTCAACATATTGAACGAATGTTAATCTGCTGAAAGTGATTTTGTTCGAAGTTGTCTCGATTTGTTGATTTATGAATTTTCGTTCTACGATATTTCATCTTTCTGTTTTCAATCAACGATGTAGATAGTAACATAAAAACAAGCAATCATTGTACGCTTGATAACACTGATTCGTACCAGATCATATCTTGACTTCAATCAAACATGATTGATGCATAAAGTATTCTTACTACGTACAATGATTTGAGAAATATTCAATCATGCGTCACTTTCGATGTATGTCCTGAATTGATTGCATTTTTTTTACTAAATGAAAAATACTACCTCATGACTTCGCAACATAAGATTTCCTTCATCAAAAGTGGGAAAAGCATCAATTGTCAATGAATATTCCTATGTAATTATTACGGAAGTTTCACGCTTATAATAGATATCGACAAAAGAAAGCTGGTAGAGTAAAGTGAGACAAATTGGGCAGCTCTAGAGTGTATATATTGAATGAGAGAACTACAGTCTTTTTTAATATTATAATGTGCAAATAAAAAGCATCATATTTAATGTTACGATATCAGTTCAAGACTATTCAAGGTTGGAGATCGTCGAAATAGTAGGAGGGGATTTTTGCTTGAGTGTTGCCACTCGCAAGATATCAATAAAACTGGTGTGATGATGACCATACTTGGCCACAAATGCCATACGATTCTCTTTATCCTTTCGAAACATTGTTCGACGTCGCTTCCATGGTACCAGATACATCCAAACCAGTGTTCCGAATTGGTAGGCAAAAAATAGAATAGTGTACACTACTAATGCCCACCGATCAATAATAATTATACTATGCACACTAATTGTTGTTGCCGAACTAGTCGTACTTGTCGATATATAATAGTTCACGTAGCCGATAACACCATGATCTAGATGAGAAAATGAATATGAATTTCTATTCAAGAAGATAAAACAAAGAGCAGGATTTGACTAACAGATATTCAGTAGACAAAGTGAGAAAATACTGCCAATTGCATATACATCAACTGCTGTGAGATAGGAGATAGTTCTAAATAAATGAAATAAGTCTGTGCATAAAAGAAGAATTCAGAATGGAAAAAAAATCGATGCATACGGTAGTGCTTTATTACAAAGCCAACGGAATGTGACCGACGTGAGTAAAAGTGTGCTGGATATTTGTGCACGTCCACTAATACTATAATAAGAAGTGGAAGATTTTGTCGTTGATTGTGACAAAGAAACATCGATTATACACTCACCTGGCTAGTGGAATTGGAAATGTTGTAAAACTGGCTGATGTAATGAGGAAAATGAGAAAGTAGGCATTCCACATGAAGTATCCATATCTTCTGCATTGTAAATATATTCTGTTTGTCAAAATCTGTGATTCAAGTTGTTCTTACCGTGCTGCGTGACAAGAGCAAATAACTACTGAATGGTTGTTTCCATCCTCAAGATATTCTTCGATTTGTTCTGTTATTTCGATATCTACATGTTCGAAAAGGTACCATTCTTGTTCGTCAGTAAAAACTCGTCGATTCGCTCCTGATTGTTTACGAAGATTCTTTACAAAGACCATTTCTTTGCTTGAATGTGATGTTGTAATCGAAAGTGAAAGATCTTGAACATCGAGTGGAAAATATTGCAACTCCATTCTTTCCCACAATGTGCCTTTCAATTTATGATGTTCAGTCACAGTAGCCACACCTTGGCGATCATGACGAACACTGTAGGTTATCTCATCGTGAAGATCACCGATGCCATTCACTAATTCAAGTTGTGGCGTCCAGTTAACTGTTGGATTGAAAGGCATCTTTAGTAGACCTTTAAGCTTCGGTTCTTCCCAAGAAGCTTCGAAAAGTATTTCAGCGTAGTAACGCTCATTCAATGTATCGATTTCACCAACTCGCATAAATACACAACGAATATGTACCTGAATCAGTTCGACACAAATGACAAACTTAATCGATGCCTTTTTTGTTAAAAAACTAATTCGAAATTTACCTCGATGGGACTTTTATGAAGTTGTTTGAAGAGTAAATGTTTTAGTGTAGTTCTGTTCTGATCAGTACAATCATTTTCGGGAACATCTTTTATATCTTCACTTATTGTTTTTTCATTTGTTGTGTTCACTGACCAGTTGAATGATGGATTTTTTGAATCTTGTGCACTATTATTCGATTCGTTATTACTGACCAGAGTATTATTATCAGCCGTATGGATTCGTCGATCCACCATCAGTTGCAGCAATTGTCGACTACCATTTCGACTCAATCGAGCCGATAGTGGTTCGTCGATTGATCCGGCTATTCGAGAAGAAAAAAAGCAACTTCAAAATATTTTCTGATCGGAATATTTGATGTGATGTTTCCGTTTCTTGAGCGAAACAATTTGATTCAAAAATAGAAAGGATCAGCTTTAACAAGGGTTTTCGAAATTCTGCTGCTCGTAGTTTCAAAAGCATGAAATGAATATATAACTGTGCAGTCTAGCATCAATCTTTTTCTTTACTTATCAAATTATGACTTCTGAGTTAGCACCGAGTACTTGTGATAAATCAAGGATAAAAATCGCAGACTATACATGGTTTCATAGTTCAATATTATTGAAAAAATATCCGAGAAGAACAGTGCGTTATCTACATTAGAGAAGCTCCAAGTCATTTCATCGAGGAATAACTGCTAGTATTTTTTTGCTCTGTCAGAAAACACTCTCCTTGATGAATTTTCTTTGGAAACACGCATGAGATAACCAACTTTTTTTTGAAAAATGTAAAAATGATGATGATTCAGAACAGTATGATGTACATAGAGTTCATATTACTGAGGAAACTCCATAAACATTGGTTTTTTTTCAAAATTCTCTACATTCAAATCAACCATGGTCAAAGTATAGACGAAGTCAGTGACGTTCTAAAACGATTCGACAAATATGAAACAGTTGATTTTTCTGAGCAACTTGACTACAAAGTTTCGGGTTTTTTTTTTGCTGAGACTGGAAAATACGAATTGTTATCGGTGAATCATTATGATCGAGTCGTAGTGGAGTGCTCTTCCAAGACTCTAACGATATTCTCCAATATCTTCGATCAAAATGAACAATTCATATATTGAAGTATTTCGAATTGAAGCTCAAAAGATGCATGTCATTTTAACGCTGGCCCATATTCTGATTAATGGTGATAAACGTTACGCATCAGACAATCAGAGATGAACTAAGATAACACTTTCATATGTTCTAAATGTCACTATCTATTCCATCAAACAATTGTCAAACTTACAGCGCATTGGTAATGTTGGAGGTTTCATACTTTACACTGAGAAGAAGATGAAGAGCTCCTAGTTTTTTCTCCGTCTGACTTGAAATTAATTTCACCAGAAAATAATAACTAACTGCATTTCACTTTCTTATTTTTATTCTCTGTAAAAATTTGTCGATGTGTTTGTCGTTTCACAGAAATGCAAAATAAAAGTTGGAAGCTTTTTCTCTCTCTACCATAGTTACTATTACTAATGATAAATTATTGATGAGACTTGTGTGAAGAGCTTCGTTAATGTTGCAAAGAATGCATTTTCTCTCTTTCTTCATCTTTGTTAATTTTTTTCTCATTATGAACATTTCCATTTAGTTAATAATTATTTTTCTCTTTCATATGAGAGGAGAAAGAAAGAAAGAAAAAGGAGTTTAGCTGTAATTATATAACAACTTGTTTTCTGTATACTCCTTTTGATTGAAAAAGTATACATCATATATTATCAAAGATAAATGCTTGCATACACACACTCGATACTAGAGCATATGGGGCTGCTCTTCATTATTTCTTTGGTGTTAGACCTAGATGGATGTTGTCATAGTTAGAGTAGAGAATCTATCATTCAATGAAACTTTTGTATTCATATTCGACTGACATGTAACAGCGCTGGTTAGACGTACTAAAGCCAAACTATGTGAGTCACAACCGTCATTACTACTACAATCGTAGCATCATCTAGCATCGAACGAATTCGATTGATGGGTAGACATATTGTTTACCAGTGATATTTTCATGAGAGATAAAGTTTTGTCTTGTAGCAAAAACGCATGAAGATGTTCGTTGGTCGAAAATCCACTAGTTTCACTATTAACAGTCTTCTTTTTTGTCAGTATTAGTTATGTCTGGTATTGCAGAAGAAAGCTTGTTTCGATTGAAAACTACGCTCGATTTTTGATTAATGGAATAAATATTTTGATGAGAATACGATGATTCATTGATATTGGAACAAATCATGAGAAGTCAATGGAACAGAGTGTAACGAGTGTTGGTGAGATATAAGTGTGCGGAAAATTTCTAGAGATTTCTACGAATAGAGAAAAATAAAATCGAAATGAGATTGATACAGATTCATTCATTGCACTCGAAAGATAATCAATGTCACTATCAGTATCCTATGGGATAATAGCCATACTCAAATGTAATCGTTGGCACAATACATACAAACAATGAAGTCTTTAGAATAACGTATGCGATCAGCATGAGATAAGATTAGATTTCACTTGAACATTTACTTGATATCTGTCATCAATATTCGTCATGTTCATCAGGAAATGACAAGAAAAGAGATACATATACATGATTCTTTGATTCTCAATCAGATAACGATATTTCTGTCCTTCTTTCAATCTTTCTCTTATTAGTTTTATATTTAGTATAGTGTAACTGATTTGGCTGATAAACATTTGTTTCTTGTTGAATTTTTGTTTCATACTATTAGTTTTGTTCATCGAACTAGTGATTGAATACTTCTTATCGACAATATGGTTGGTTTCCATAGAAGTTATGTGTTGTTGGTACGAAGAAAAATACTTCGTAGACTGACTATTACTAACAGGTGGTGTATGTATGAAAATATCTTTTTCAATTTTCTTAATCAACGGCGAATAGCATGAAGATAAAAGCATACTGATGGAAAAGTGTGCCCGTGAAAGAAGTGCGATGATGAGATGAGGTTGAATCCATTAATGGCAATTTGAACTGATCGGGTTTTAGCGTTAATACGGTTATTGATATTGTTACTATAGCTGCCATCGAGTATCGATGTATAGTGAACATTACATTTAGACAGACACATCATCGAATAGTTACTCTTGATGGCGAATAGCAATAGAGCGAGAAAACATAATTTTAATAGTTTAAGTGTAACGAAGAAAAAAAAATGAGAAATAATCTCACACAAATTCTTCAAAATCCAACAAGTAGAAAACAGAAGATGGAATAGTTGATGGTGTACTTTGAAATGATCCTCCATTTACTTTTTTCAATAATGAATTCAGGCATGCTAAGTATGAATCATTGTTCATCATCGCTACTGTTGTTACCGTCTTGATATCGACAATCAATAATTTTTCTGAAGAACTGTTCAGACTGGAATATTCTCTGACTATGATAGACAGAGAACAGTAGATTACATTGGAGTGTTTGATGGATGTCCGTCACGGTGGGTTGGAGTCAAACAAGAGCGAATATAATGTTCAAGATAGGCCATGTCAAGTACTTGATAGCAAGCGACCAAGGTCTCCTGTAAGGTACCTGGTACATCTACTGACGCTCGACGAGATGATAATTGGCACTACTTAGCGAATATAATGTTTGATTGATATTTGGAAGGTTTCAATTCATTACTGAATAAACCCATTCGACTATCGTTAATAATTGCTTCTGTGAAAAAAAAGATGGTTTCGTTGTTTTTGATGAATACAAAATCGTGCAGATGTGTTTTCTCGAAGATTTGCCCTCGACTTCACATGCAGGTTGCTCGTTTAGAAATAATACTAATTAGTTGTTGAGCAAATTAATGGTTCAATGTTAATGGGGGTATGGATGTGGGTGGGCGTTATTGTTAGTTTTTTTCTTCATCCGCTTCTACATTCTCATACCTTCACACACGTGCATACACACCTAGAGTGAATAATGGTCACATTATATTCTTGCCAAGAGATGCTAATTTGATTCTCGTGAATATCATGAAGAAAAGACAAGGCTTCTTCATGAAAGGTATCTTCATCGATGTCGTAAAAAATCCTATTCAAGATGATTGATCGATTAGACAGATGTTGAGAAATGCTTGTAAAGGCTTCGAACCATTGGATTGTTCACCTTTATGGACCGATCGATAGTAAGTGTTTGTAGGTGAAATTTTCATTCTGTGATCAATGAAGACGACAATCGACACGTAAAATTCAATGAAAGAAGTTAGAAATTCAATCGAATGCAAGTGAATGAAAATGACTTCAAAAAACATTGATTATCCTTTTTTCGCTCAGGCTTTTACAAATTTCCAGGAAAAATAATCTCATATTCTAGTCATTTACATTTGTTGGGTTTCTCAAAGATGAATATATGAGATATCTATATATAGCGCGAATTGTAGAGCTGTTTATCTATCAACTGATTGCTATATTTCAAATTTTGAATTTTCTCACTCAATCTTTACAGACATATCTAAAGTTTCTCATTGAATGACAATCCAAACCTACATTTGATCTTCAACAAAACATGTACGAGATAAGTTTAGCTCAAATGACACAGTTTTGATTGTACTTATTAAAAAATGAAATATACTTCGATTAAAGAAATGAAATAGTGTAGATGAACAGAAGAAAATAAAACATAATTTTTGAAATAACACTGACTGTTTGTTTTGATACGAGCACGCAAAGTTGATCTGAACAAATTTTCCCAGAAAAAATGCCACATCTATAAAATATTTTTCGATGGGGGAAAAATGGTCGGTCCAACTATTTCATCCGATTTGGTCCGACCGAACCGGCACAGCTCTGCTACGAGCTGTACCCCATAAATCGAATTTTTACTAAAACACAAAATTTTTAAGAGATGTCGCATGTTACCATTATACAGTTTCTCCTTTTAAAAAATCTCATTTTGTTCGTTTATTGGCTCAAACAATTCTTCAATGAAGAGCAAGTATACAAAGCAAAAACAAAGATAAAATTGTCTATTCACGTTTAGTGCACAGTCAGATTCTAGTTAGTCATCAAATCATAGCTACAAATGCACTTGAGAGGGAGCCACATGTGAGGACACTTTTTCTAAAATTTTTATTCTTACTATTCGAAGTAATAAAGAGATATCAACATTTTAGTATAATTTGTTTTTGAGACCTAAGCCGCATTTCTGAAATCACTGTTAGTGGGTGGCGACACGGATGCAATAATGGCTTATTTGAGCCAATGGAAACTATTCATCTAGAATCTTTTGCATTCTGTCTCGTTTTAACAAGATACAATTCTAAGGCAATACCTTAGAGATGGCGATAAATAGCGCTATCTATATATACGAGGCAATTTTTGGGCCAAAATCTGATGTGCAGCTCAAAAAAGAATAATTTTTTACATTCGCTACTATTCAAATGATGTTAGGTCTCTGTCGACACTGCAGATGATACATACAGGTGCAATTCTTGATCTTGTTTCGCTATCCTGTGTTTACTTTATTTGCTCTGATCGCGTACTATTTAAAAAAAGCTTTATTTTTATTCAATAAAATCCCATTGTCTCGTTCTTTTCTTGCATCAACAACTGTACCATCATCAATCATCCTTTTTACTTCTAACTTTATTCCATGTGTTGTCTAATTCAAGTTCCAATACGAACGAAGCTTCAACTACATAAGATGATTTCAAAAATAACTCAAAAAATAATTAAACCAGTACTTGACTGTAGAAAAGAAATACAAGATTTAATCTCCATCATAAACTATAATTCATATAGGACTATCCTTTAGCTGCTGCTGAAAAGTTAAAGATAAATTTTATCTGAGTTATTTTTTAAATACAGATGGTGATGCTAATGCAGAATGTAGATGAGTTTGTCGCTGAAATGAATATTCGCAGTTACACCCATTCCCACGCTACACATCCAAACACTCACACCCATCTTTCTCTGATCCGTAAACAAATGTGGACTGGTCAATGATCGTTACGTATCTTTGAGTACAAGTTTTCGTTCATACGTCCGTGTGCCCATTGATCAAATCTTGGCCTCGTTGGCATCCCTCTCATCCTGCTCGCATCCATGATTGCTATATAACAGTGTGCATGAAATGAAAGGACCTAAGCGAATACGTGAGCTAACCGAATAAACTTTCATCGTGCAAGTTGATTGATTACCAATAATGTTCACAAGAGATACTTCTTTGGACTACACTTTCTGATACTACATGCTAGTACATGTATACAGCCGCAGCTAATTAGAGTTGATCTACATATTCTAAAGAGCAATGTATCGTTTTGATAGATGCAACTTTGTGAAAGGCGGCTTTTGTAAACATGCGTTCGTCACTTCTTACAACGTAAACAAGAAAACAAATCAAGTCTCCGCAGACGTCGTTTCTTCTCATATTTGTTTGTATTTATCTTTACGTGCTTGCAACTTTAAAAAAGAAGTAAACAAAGTTATAAGAAATAAAAGTGATCATTCTTTTCACTCACGCTATTCAAAGTTTCCTGTTTAGAAAGAAAAGAAATAATATGTTATACAAAACCAAACTGCAAGAATAAAATAAGAACGAAAAAATATTGGGTACTCGAAAAGCTATTATCGGAAAGTAAATTTGCATATCTCCATCCATAATAATTAAATCGGGTGCTTTTTTCTGAACGATAGAGAAGTAATCAGAGTTTTTATTCTTTGGAAAAAGCTTCGCAAAAATCGTTTAAAAGTATCATCTTTAATTTCGATACAATAATTTAGCTTTTTTCAATTTCTTATAACACTTTCGAGAGATACTCGCCATATTACTTGAAGCTTTTCAGCTCACATTTTGCCTTTTAGTAGAGGATTACTAGACTAGGGAAATCTCCAAATGGTTCGTACTCGTATCGAATTTGGACGAGATACTGAGTGTTGCATGAATTCTACCCTTCAAGCACTTCAATTTATAAATAAAATTCAGTTTCCGAATTTCGACCTAAAAGTTTGCCCATATAAAGCTTTCAATATACCAGATTACGTAGAAAATTTCAGAACTTTTGAGTGTAGTCTCCTCGAGATACGAATTTGTCAAAACTTAGGTGCTTGTTCCATCGGTATCGCGGAAAACACGACGATATTGAAAAATCCGTATTTCGGGGAGACTATATACAAAAGTTTTGAAATTTTCTATACAATCTGATGTAATTGAAAGCTTTATATGGGCAAAACTTTAGGTCAAAATTCGGAAACTGAATTTTATTTATAAATTGAAATGTTTGAAGAGTAGAATTCATGTAACACTCAGTATCTCGTCCAAATTCGATAAGAGTACGAACCATTTGGAGGTGTCTTTAGTCTAGTAATCCTCTACTAAGAGGCAAAATATGAGCTGAAAAGCTTCAAGTAATATAGTGAGTTTCTGTCGAAAGTATTATAAGAAATTGAAAACAAACTAAATTATTGTATAGAAATCAAAGATAATAGTTTTGAATAGTATTTGTGAAGGTTTTTTTTAAGAATAAAAACTCGGATCACACCTCTATCGTTCACAAAAAAAATAGTCTAGTTGACTAATACGCGATGTAAATATGCAAATTTACTTTCTGGTTATAGCTTTTGAAACATCTTATGTGTAGACATTGTTGATTATGCATACTTGAAAAGTGTGTCAATCGAATAGTCCAGATGAATGTAAGCATGAGTGAGAGAATAATTGTGTTCAGTTTCGACGCAACGCTTTATCTTTCACCATCTGTTTTGCCTTCCGCTCGTACTCGGCCTTATTTGAGTCATACTCTTTTTGTATCTCTACAGCAAGACAGAAAGAGTGGTTTAATAAGAGAATCGACAATATAAAATAAACCTACCGGGGCTCATCGCATACTCGATTTTTGGATGATCAATAACGTCGACAATAGCTTTGACCACGTCGGCCAAAGACGTATTAGCATTCCAGTTCTCGGTCACTCTTAGAATAGGTATGCAAACTAAACCTATAGGTACAGACACAAAAAAAATGAAATTATTGTTTGGAAATAGAAGGACTTTTTAAAGATTGCATCCAGAATATTTTTTGAGGTAAATAATTACTCACCATCTTTATCGACATTTAGATGATAGATGGGTGTAGCGAAGCGCACTTCTGGTGGCTTGAATGGATATCCAGGTGAAAATCTCATTTCTAGTCGATAAGCTCCTTCTTTGTAGATATCAGAAGTTGGTAATATCCGGCCGGCGATAACAGGATCTTGAGATTCTGCAGCAGCTGCTTCTTGTTCCTGTTGAAAAGGAGACTCGTCAACAATGAATATACCTGGCGAATTACCAGTTGGACCTAACAATCTCAGCTTATTCACCTCCACCCATGCTTGTTTGGCCGTAAGTGGCATTGAATTCAAGGTAATAAAATAATCTAAAACACACAAACAATGAAAATGCAGCGCATCTGTCTGCGTGTTCATCATTTTCGATATAAAAGAAAGAGACTTCTGAGGCTGCTTATTGATTTCAAAAGTGTGCCGTCGTGAATGTGTGCGTGTATTTACGTATTTTTTTTTTTTATTCTATAAGAACTTGCTAGAAAGTGACTTCAACAGAGGTTACTGAGTTTTTCTGTTGGCTATCGGGAATATTCATTTTTCGATAAACACATTAACTCACACTTTCTTCTTCTGTGGGCGTCCTTTTATTTTACTTTTCTATCGATATTTAGATATAGTTTCGTTTTGATGATGGTTGAGTGCGAGATTGGTTTTTTCCCGCATTGTATATTTACTAAGGTTTTTTTCAGTGCATAAAAAAGAATTATTTACAGATGTACAAAAGATTTTTTTTGTTTCACTTCGAACAGTAGTCACCCTGCATTAAGTTTTTTTCCAACAAATGTATTTCAATACCGTTCTTTTTCACAGGACAGAAGAATCCTACAAAGCAGTACGAAGTACTTTTTTATTGTTAGGTTTCATGATAATTGATAAGTAAGTTGGTTTTTTCCCAGTTGAATACTTCGTTCGTCACTTGTTCACAGAATCAAAGGACATGTTGTAGATATTTTAATTAATACATTTCGTTGTTGTTAAAATGAATTTCTTCTATAACCAGATGCGTTTGAAACAAAAAGCTAGTAAACAATCGTCTTTCACAGAAGCATGATTTGAATTGGACACATCTGTTTTTATTTTTATTTGGATGACGTATATTGCGTGTTTGTAGCAACCAATCATTTAATGACAGCAACCTCACTATGAAAAAAAATGCATTTTAACTATGTAAGTAATTGCTCAGTAATTGTGCAATTCTTCATGCAAATGTAAAAAAAAATGATTCTTCGTTCTGTTTTCTCATACTAAAATGAAATGTGTCGCTTATTGCTACGTCGCGTTTTCGTTGCGACACATTCTGTCGCTTTATCTCACGGTTCTTTTTCTACAGTGTATTAATCATTTCGAATGAAGATATGATAAGTGTAAAAGGCAAACAAAAGCAAATGTATGAAACAACGTCCATCGTGGCAAGCTTCGTCTTGTTGAGAATGTTGATGTGGGTGTGGGTAGTGTGAGTTTGATTGTGGATAAATCAGCTACTTCTCATTTGCAAACATGAAAAAAAAATCATGTTTAAGTAAAATAATATGTTTTAAATTTTCAGTTGATTTAAAGTTGACAATTTTCTTAGTTTCGTATAAAACGATTAAATTTGATAGTAAATTTCTAAAGATTTGATCAATAAGAACACATACAGAAAATAAGTCGTTTTAAAAAATTTGAATGAGAATTTATTTTATTTTAAGGAAAGCTACTACAGCTTGTAGAGGGCGTAACTTTTTGACTAGAGAAAGTGTTTGAGCAGTGCAACTGCTGTAATTTGTAGAGGATGCAAGTTTGTTGTCAAATGAAGATTTTAGTTATAAAAAAAATTACTGTAATTTGTTGATAGCATGAGTTTTTGTTCAATACAGATTGATCATTTTAAAGGACGTGGTAAAATATATAGAGAATGTGAGCTTTTAATCAAAAAAATTTTTGATTGAGATAGATTTGAGATGATATGCAGAAAGGTGTACAGGGTGTAAAGAATGGTATGACACTTTTTTCTATAAATAGTAGCTATCAAATATTAAATGAAATGAAATTATATGTATATATTAATATGTCTTGAAAGCAACCTAAGTTTTAAAATAAATTATTATTATCGTTCGGATATAAGCTGGATTTTGTGAAAGAGAACTAAATATTTAGATGAGATATTGACTACCTGATTGGTTTTTTTGTTATTGATAAACTAATACCCATACTGCACGAGCAAGGGTCATCAATTTGGACTTAGCTAAGAAGGATTTTAATTAAAGTCAAAGCGAATTTTCAAAGAGGTTTTATCATAATTTATAGCAGTAATTCAATTTTTATTGTGAGTGTAAGGTGAATGGATGGAGGTGTTTGTGAAGAGAAGCCGCTTACGAACATCCATATTTTAAACCTATGTTTTGTTGAACGTAATTTTCTATATTTTTATTTTTGTATATAAATGCTTTGCACCTCAATTAGTTTGTCTTCATTCGATGTTTGATTCTATGTCATGGTAAGAATTAAATAGTGTGTTGAAGTTCAAAAAAAAAACTCATGCTCTTCATAATAACAATCATGTCTGGTGAACTCTACAAATTGCAGTTAATTAAGAAGAAGAAGAGAAGAACAATAGTTTAACGCGCTCTACAAATTACAGCTCATTAAATAAAAATAGTGAAATTCAATATTTAGCGAACTCTATAAACTGCAGTTAGTTAAAGGTAGAATTAAAGTTATCAGTTTTATTAAAATTATTATGAGTAATTTTATTAAAAATTTAAAAGAATTAAAATTTAAAATTTTGGTTAATTTTTTAAAAATAATTTCTGTCATAAAAAAGTTTTTTTTGAATTGATATAAGTTAATTTTTAAGAATTTAAACAATGAAAATTTGAGACTTAAGATTGTTTTCTATTTTAATAATTTAAATTAAAAAAACAAACGAAATTGAACTTAATAGTTTTTGAATTTCGAGTTTATGTTCGCAAATGAGAAGACATATAGACGACTATCAACTATAACTAAAAAGTGCTGTGTATATATTGAAAATGAAGCTAATATAGCCGTTGATGTAACTATTTCATTTCAAAAAGCAAAACATGCGTTAGCATAAAAACTTAATGAATGTTAAAATCAATAAAGAAAATAGAATATAACTGATAGAATTTCGATTTATTAGTTTCACCGAAAATTTTTTAAATTATCGAGAATATTATTTATTAATTAGAAAATGCTTCTTAACGTGAGCTTCATACAAGATCTTGGTTAACAATGACCAACAGTTAACTTTTCCGACCGGCATCCAGAAGCCAGATAGCAAAAATCTTTTTCTGCATATTTGTTGTTGTTCTATCACATGGATAGCAAAAATGTATTTTTCAGAACAAAAAAAGTCCTTCGGCACCTAATAAAACTTTATGTTGTCATTTGGTAACAGCCAGCTACTATGAGTTAAAATTTTAAAAAACTCATTTTTTTGTTTTTGGCTATGAAAATGCACTATTTTATACTTTCTTCATTTATTCATAAAACCAACACAAAAAACAGGATACAAATATATATAGAGAAACAAGACAGACAAACATATAAGAAAACAATAACAGCAAAGATTACGTATAATTTTGAAGAAAGCAACTTATTTATGATGATAATCTTTGAAACAACTATTTTTATTGTTCAAACATAAACATAGACCACATTTTGAACATGATATTCTTGTATATTCAATACAGTTAGGATTTTGACAGCAGCCCTTTGCTATTTGAGCAGGCCAATGATCATATTTATCAAGCTGAGCACTGGTTGATGAAGCTACACTCAGCACTTTTCTACGTGAATTTGGAAGATAATTTTCATTTGCTGTTGATTGCAAAGATGGACGGTCATGTTGTGCTGGGGGTGGTAGTGATAGACTAGATTTTTGTAAAGTTTTCGCTACATCAATACGAAACGCTAATAAAAACATTATATTCTTTTTTGAAACTTGAAGTTGCAAACAATGGTGATCATAGAAAAGCCAATTATTCACTAATGACAGATCAATAAGATGAAAAATAATTTTAATATAATACCTTGATGAACGAACATCGATGCGATATAGCGAGATCAGCATATCGATCAAACCTACTCAACCTATGTGTTGGTTATAAGCTTTTATAACGTTCAGTCTTGTAATTTGTATGTTTATTTTTCTTGGATGACCATCGTTGAACTAAATCAATCCGACGACAGCCATATAATGTTGAAAGACAGTTAATAACATTACTAGCATATCATCTTGATGCAAATATTTGAACACCATCAACCTCAGCGACACGATGATCCATTGCTTCTGGACATTTGTTTGATAAATCTTTGACATTTTTCATAATCCAATCAGACAATCAATTGAATCTTACTGTACTGACAGCATAAATTCACAGCTGTTGCAGTTCCACTTGTAATCAAACCGTTGTGTAATAATTATCATAATACAGTTTATGGTTGATTGAATGTTGTACGGTTTCGCACAGTTCAAAAATAATTTTTGCACAGAGTTCATATTTCTGCTTATTTCCTTTACCAGTATAGAAAATAAAGTCATAACATATACCGCTTTTACCACTGACTAAAGGAAACATTTTGTAATTTCAATGATTCGGTTTATTTGGCATATGCTGCTTCATAATACTTTTTCCTTTGAGAAGCATTGCTTGTTCATCTGCACTCAATTTTCCTTCTCTTAGAATTTTTTCTGAATTTTTTTTACAATATTGAATAATGGACGCACTTTATATTTTCGATCAAAGTTTGGACCGATATCATGCGATTGACTTGAGTTATCAACAACATGTAAAGATACAAATATGGATACTGATATTATAAAAGAAAGGATCTTATTGCTCAAAAATGATGAAATAGATTAGTTGTAAATCGATTTTAAATTGAAATGATGTAGTTTCCCTGAATGTGATTATGTTTTTTTTTCATTTTCATGAATATAATGGAAGTGGATCAATTCTACATTAACATAATGTTATAAAGTTGATGAAAAGTTGCATGAAAGTAACATATTACTTACATGTTTTTTTTTTCTGTACAGACATAACATAGAAAACGAACAGAATGGTTCTATGGATGTAATGAAGAACAATATCAAATCAGAATAGAAAAATAAACACTGTGCTTACTAGAATGTAATTAAGATTATGAAACAAACATTTCTAATTATAAAAAGAACATGATTTCAGTTTTATGAAAGAAAATTAAAAGATATCGCATACTAAATATGGAATCGATAAAATTATTCAGGTGATTTATCGCTTTGTATGTATATAAGTGAATATTATAAATAAATGTTGTGTATTCTTCCGATTGAAAGAGAACAGAAAGAAAACCTATCGAGTGTCAATCATTTTTTTTCGGTTTGGTGATCAGCACAAGACATCATGCGAATATTAATAATTTTGTCTTTGATCGTCTCTGTATTAAGAATAAAAGATTTGCGGATTTATTATTTTATTCTACTATTAGAACAATTAGTTTATAGGTCAAATCGTTGAAATGCCAAAT
The DNA here is from genome assembly GCA_905250125.1 of Rotaria sordida. NCBI lineage: Eukaryota > Metazoa > Rotifera > Eurotatoria > Philodinida > Philodinidae > Rotaria > Rotaria sordida. The sequence goes on along the minus strand of CAJNOL010000974.1, from coordinate 53,675 downwards.
TATTCTTGTACTTAGAGTAATTTTGCAATAAAATTTACATTATCTGATTTATTTCATTCTGCATGGAATTCAACATGAAAATGTTCTTTACCACAATGTGATATTTCCTCGAATACTGATAACTGTCGTTCACCATCTACACCTTGCTTTAACTATCGTACACTTACTAATAAAAGCTACTGTGCACCAGGTATACTATGTTCGATTTTAGAACCATGTAACAACATTACATACGCTTGTTCATCAAATATGTCGGTGTGCATCATTACCTCTTGTTGTTCACCCAAAGCAGAATGTTTACCATTGTCATAGACATCTTTCTGTTTATCAGGTAATAACGTAAAATTCTTAAAGACGATCACATGTCTTGATTTTGTTTTTTGAAGATAGAAATAGATAAGATAAACACCTAAGATCTTTCAATTTATCTATAATCGAAATTTTAAAATGAAAGACAGATTAAATATCGAATGTTATGATCTAGTCACTCTCTGTTCCATTTCAATGACATCTGATTGAAAAATTTATCTAACAAAGAAAATATATGTATAAAAAAAGAAACAATTGAAACATTAATTAATACTATAGTGACGAATTTGAAAAGTAAGCTTTTTTCATTTGTCAATCATGTAAAAGTTTTATAACATTTCCAAATAATTTTAATAATAGAAAACAATGATATATTTTCTTATCTATTTGAATATTTCTGTTTAGGATGGTCGAATACTGACAAAATGATTAATACGCGATATGGACATGCATCATCTGTATTACAAAATGGAAAAATATTAGTTACTGCTGGAATACATAATGATACTTATTTGAACAGTGCTGAATTGTATGATCCATTAACAGAAACATGGACAATAACTAATAGTATGAATAATAGCAGACGTTTACATACAGCTTCGATATTATGGAATGGAAAAGTTTTGGTTAGTGGAGGAACTGATATTTATTTAAGTAGTGCTGAGTTGTATGATCCATCAATAGGAATCTGGACAGAAACTAATAATATGAATAATGTATGAGAGTATCGCACAGCATCTGTATTATTAGATGGGAAAGTATTAGTTACTGGAGGAATTGCCATTTATCCAAGTAGTCCTCAGTTGTATACTCAAGAAACAGTAAATCTGACAAGAATTATTAGCGAGAATAATATACAAATTAGTAGCGTATACCGTAGTAGTATAGGTCTCAATAGTTCTGAGTTGTATGATCCATCAACAGAAACATGGACCATAACTGGTACCATGAATATTGGTCGACATGCACACTCAGCATCATTGTTAACAAACGGAAAAGTATTAATTGCTGGAGGTATTCATAATGGTACTATGTTGAATAGTACTGAACTTTATGATCCGTCTACAAGAACATGGATAGTAACTGGTAGTATGCATAATGAACGATATGATCATACAGCATCTGTATTAACGAATGGGAAAGTTTTAGTTACTGGTGGAGGAATCGATAAAAATTTATACAATACTGAATTGTATGATCCATCAACAGGTATCTGGACACTAACTGGTAAGATGAACAGTGGACGAATTTTGCACTCGGCATCTGTATTAAAGACCTGAAAAGTATTAGTTACTGGCAGATCTAATCATAGCATAACTCTACATACTGCAGAATTATATTAGTTACCGCAAAGTGATGAACAATAAATTGTTCTTTTTATTCTTGATTCACGTGTTTCCGAATCGAAATGCTATGTTTATAATTGAATTCGTATATTTTTAATATCAATGAAGTTTTTTGTATATAAATTTTTGATCAATTGTCTCTTCTCTACGTAGAATATCAACGATTTTTTGATCTTATCGTATTTTAGTAGTAAATATTTGCTTTGTTATAAACTTATAATATGTTATGTTTCTAGTGGATTCTTTTTAATATAATAAATCTCCAAACAAAAATTATTTTTCATCTCGAAAGTTTATTTTTTTGTTGGTTACTAGGAAAAACTTTGATCTGAATGTGATAAAATTCTGAATAGATTTTCTTCATAGAAAATACAATAACTCATAGAATTGAACATATTTCTTTTCTTTTACCATATGGTTCTCAAAAAATAGCATTTAAACACTTTCAACAATAAGATTATGAGATATCGAATTGAGAAGTATTTGTTTTTAAAATAAAATAATATCTATATATTCAATTTCGACTAACGATTTTCCTCTTCGTTTTATGTATTGGCGATCATGGAAATACTCAATAATTAAACAAAAAAACGACCTTTTTCTCGAACTCACATATATTTTTCGAAAAATAATGAATGTAAGTTCTGCTTCGGAGTTTTTTGACTCCTCGTTCCTGATACACCATAGCAACCGAGCTTAAAAGTCGCTGGATACGAATACTCTCCTAGCAGCCAACGACAACAGACATCAAACTCCTTTTTCATAGTAACTTAGCAACAGAAACATTCGTTGAATTAAAAACAAAAAAGCAAAAATTGTTCTGATACATTTCAATGTCTTGCTTGAAATTTAAATGGCTGAAATATGTTTTTGCATGCTTGTCTTAAATAGTGTAGTTTCAGATTTTTACACTTATAAATAATTATATGATCGATATCATGGATGGTAACTAGTGATCGATTAATTGGCCACAGTCGTCACTTAATCAACACAAAAAAAGATGAAGTAACTAAGTTCCAACATTCGGAAATATCAATATCAGTATTTCTAAGTTTATCAAGATAGATAATAGCAGTTTGAGATCTATTCTAGAAATAATGAATGTCTACAACAAACTTATTTATCAGTTAAATCAATGATTCGAGCAAGAATAACAGTAATAGTAACTTACGAAACATCGAAGATAATAAATAACGAGCGAATAATAACAAGGCAAATAAAAAATTGTGCTTAAGTGAAAAACAAAACAGAAAAAAAATTCGGTTCAAAATACAGAAATAAATAAGCTAGATCGTTTCTCTGATAATTGATTATCTTTGAAAGACACTTATTGTCTGTTAGAAAATTTGCAGTTTACATATTTTATATAATTATTATAAAGCTAAAGAATGCATGTGAGCTCCACAATCTATGCCTAACAAAGCTGCGCTAATAAGCTTTTTTAACAAATTATCTTTTGTTATCATGATGATTTTGTAATATTTTATATATTCCTCTTTGATAATTTTAGAACATATGTAGGTCTATTTGTTGGTTGCAATTTGATGATAGATAATTCGTTAGTATTATCTTGTATATAGAATTATAGGCGAAGGAATAATGTGAGTGTAATTTGTCAATATTACTATTCTTCAATAAGAAAAAGAAAATAGTATACGATACATTAATTAGTGTTTTCTTCCACCATCATTTAGCATAAATGATTCTTTTTTAGAAAAGAATAATCATTTATTAAGAGTATTTTTACAATTTCACTTCATTTAGTATAATAAATATTTTCTATGCAATGATCCGTAATAATACATAAACTCAGTGGTTAATTAGATATATTCCATCATTGATAATAAAAATAAAGAATTTTTCGTTAATTCTATTGTTTTTATTTTTATGATTGAAACTCACTCGTGCATTTTTATTATTATTCTACTAATCGAAGAAAAAGAAAGATGCGAGAAATAATATAAATAAAAAATTCGTAGAGTCTTCAATAAATTGTAAATGTATATCTTTTAGCTAGGTGGTATAATTCCAGGTATTGGAGGATAATTTGGTTTATTTCTAAAAAATAAGAATACACCTATTACTTATTAAGAGAAAAGAATAAACATACGAAAGAGATTGTGTATTCCCAAATCGTTCACCAGTATCCATACCAAGTGCACCAGCTCCAATACCAAAACCAACACCACGAATACCAAATTTACGAGTATAGCATTGTTTACAATATAAATCACCATCATGTTCTGAAAGTGTTGTCACTTCTAATGCTTTTTTACAGAGAGCTAATTTTATAAAATAATATGACAAATGAGACATATATTTTTTTTTAATTTTATTTACCGCATCGGAAACAAGTTTTATGCCAGACTTTTCCAGCAGCTGGAATTGATTCAGCATGAAAAGCTGCATGACCGCAACGAGGACAATGAGGAGTTTCTTGATTTTTATATGACATTCTAAATAACATATGAATACGATGTATACCATTTCCTAATCAAATATGTTTGTCTTACTTCAATTGAATCTGTTATGAAACCCAAATCAAACAGAATTTGTGAATAGAAAAGAACTCCGATGCAATTCTCAGAAATATATCTATATGTATATATATATATATATATATGCGATGCCTTCCTTTTTTTTGTATTATTTACTTTTAATCTTGATGAAGAAAAAAAGTCATTAGGAATACATCACATCTAGATAAACAAAGTAGAAAGAAGGTCATCCTTCATTTTTCTTATAAGCATATTAGTCCTTTTTTCTTTTTCTTAGAACTAAATAGTGTATAATACATAAAAGAAATAGTGTCAATGAGAAAAAAAAGCAAGAAATCTGTCAACATAAATTTGCTTGGCTGAAAAACGTAGGTCACCAATGTTTTGTTGTAAATTGAAATGCATACTAACGAAACTATGTCAATCTTTCTTTATATGATATTATATTAAGAATGTGATATTTGCATAACCAATTCAATTTTGTATATATATATATATTGTTGCTTCGACAAATTGAAATGACAAATATTATCGAAATCATAATTTCATTTTTGATATTGGATCATTTTATTCTTATTAGTTTTTTCCTGTATAATTGTTTTGTAAAATCTTATTGACGTGAAAAAATAAAAAATAATTTTCATTGTTGATCAAGATTTTCATATGTATCACATTTGAGTAGTTTTCTCTTTACTAGACGCAATGAATCGTATACTACTGTCTGTTAAAATACTGGCCGTGGCAATTTTTTGAAGAACTCATAAATGGAAGTAGCTAGCGATCTGTGGTTTTCGTCATTTTGTAGAGCAATGACTACTCTATCGATTCATATATGAAGCTTTGGAAAACTCAGAATTTCAATCTGTTTGCTCCATGAACTTTTAAAAGGTTCGAATCCTGATTTCTCAAGTTCTAAAGTGACCTCTATGTTTAAAGTGACTAAAATATAGCCTAAAGTGCTCTCTACAAGCCTATGAAAGGCTGACCTCGATATCTCTTATGGTTCTCAAATGGTCTTCATTTTTCTGAAACTTGTACTGGTGACTGTCCTGCATTGTTACTCATTTTTCAGAATGCATGAAAACATAGATACCTATGTTTCCATGCATTCTTAAAAATGAGTAATAGTAAAGGATATTCACCAACACGAGTTTCAGGAAAATGAGGATCATTTGAGAACCATAAGAGATATTGAAGTCGGCCTTTCGTAGGCTTTGAGAAATCAGGATTTGAACCTTTTAAAGGTTTATGGAGTCAACAGACTGAAATTCCAAATTTTCCAAAGCTTCATATATGAATCGATAGAATAGTTATTGCTCTACAAAATGACGAAAACCGCAGATTGCTAACTACTTTCATTCATGAGATATTCAAAAAATTACTACGGCCATTTTGTTTTTACCAGGCAGTAGAATATGTTTGTTGATGGCCGATAACAAAAAATAATTGCCATGATAAAGATAGGATAAAATCTCATGAAAGCTTTTGTGTAGACTATGTTTATCATCGTTTGCAATTCTCATATAAGCTACCTCATTTAATTTGGCTGCCAGTTTTTATCTTTTTACACTTACGTTCTGATTATCAGCAATGTAATAGTGAAATCTAGCAAGGAGTTTAGAGAGAGAAAGTTTTTTCTGCTTAATCTGTAGACAAAAAATTCAGAATAATAGACATGTTTAATTGCACATATAAAAACTTAATGATCGACACATATCTATTTTTCCAGAAAGAAATGCTCAAAATGTTCAAATATAATTTGAATGCGCTTGAGAATTATTCTGAAAACAACGTACACAATTCAAACAAATTGTATCTGTGATTATTAATAAAGAAAGTTAAAACACCATGCACAAATCTGCATATATCCTATGGATCCTCATGTTTCTATTATGGCCCAGAAAATAGCTACGTCATTGAATAAATCATTTAAAGATTATTTCAATGTATACGGTAGAATGACCTTGATTTCTGAGAAAAAGAATGAATTGAAAAACATATCATCGATATAATCCTGTTGTCATTTCATGAATAATAAAAGAAAAAGCGATTACTAATGAACTTAAAGCTGTTAACATGCATAGAAAGCTATGGAATTACTTTATGATATTCTATTATTGTTGTGCATCCTCTTATTGCTAGTTTGGGACTATAAAAGAGTATGGTTTTGCCGTAGAATCTTTCATCTCAATAGATTATTACTAAACATGCTACAAAATGGATCTTCAAAAATATCTATTATATATGGTTGCATTTGTGTTTCTTTTCTAATCGGCAATGTCGTTTTCAAAAGATTCTAATGCTGCTTTTTCATCATCATATGAAGAATTATATGCATTATTTGAACTATTGGCTTTAACGCAAATTAATAATACACTATAGACCTGTTATGAAACTTAGATGTATCTGTTTGAAATATCGATATTTACAAGAGTTCATAATCGAATAACTGGACATATTAAATCGTCGAGCATATTTCAAGTGGTTGAAAAAAAAATCTTCATGAATATTTTAGTGAATGTAACTATTCCTGAATAAGTTTTACATTCTACATTTTAAGTAAAAGCAAATAAAAAGTTGAAGAATCAGGCTTTTAACTGATTTTGTCACCATGTTATATGTGTTTGCAGAGTCTCTGATGAGTTTTGTCTTCTGTGCAAAAATATATGTAAACTCATATTTTTGTCATAAAAAATTTCTAAATATAAACTGATTATCTTTTGTTTTAATAACCGAAATTCATTTACCTGTAACCAAACAATTTCATATAGTTATAGGTCATGCACAACTTTCTGTAATCCTCTTTTTCGTCTTTATTTTTGTTTTTTTCAGCATTTCTTTTTTCAGCATTTATACAATCACATGCAAAACTTTTCGACGAAGAAAAAATTCGTTGCCACTCCATCATGTCCTAGAGGGAAAAAACCTTATCTAGGTGAAGAATACAAAGATTTTGCAGCAAGACTTTTGAATGAAATATATATGGTGTGAATGAACGCTTGATTATCGGTCGATTGGTTTGATGTCATGCATAACTATCTTTTTTTTTGAAAACAAGAAATCATTTCATGTGAATTATTTCGATCTAACTTAATATACATCGTTTTTATCAATATTGACTGTAGAAAATATCTCTCGACAATCACGTATAGTCTTTAATGACTCATAATATAGAAAAAACTTTATTTCATTTTTTTTGAAGATAGATTCTCATTTGTAAAAGTTTGTGCACTCAAAGTTCCTTTTTATAATATGTCTTGTTCATATGATAGTCGCTAATTAAAAGATCGATTCCATTGGAAAAGTATTTTTAATAAGAAATTATTGTGATACACAATTCGAAAATCAAAGCATTCTCGCATTGAAATCTTTTAAGAGATGTCAACTAAATTGTTGTTCAAGTAATTTATACTAACAAGATGATACAAACCGTCTTATCATGAGTTTAGAAAATATTAGTTTGGTTATTTTGATTGAATTTTTTTCAAATCCAGCTACAGAAAACGGCGATCATTTTATCAATGGCTACATAGTTTTTAACTAAATTGAAAAAGTTTCCAAGTCAACCGTTTAGTAGAATATATCGAAAGGAAACCTTTGGAGCTCTCTATCTATGTTCCAAGAGTATTTAAAATGATTGGAGTTTTATTATAGCAAATAAAAGCGTTTCTCGTGCCTCAGTGTCGTTGAATTATAGATGACATTAGTGACTATTTTAAAACAAAGATTCATTTGCAAACTGTTTGGATTGACGTATTCTAAATAGAAATATCTTATAAGATGCGTCAATTCTTAATATCTTTATTTACAAACTACAAAAATAAACGCTACTTTCTTCTTGTTTATCATTCATGAGAATTGAATTATTCGTCAAATACTTTCATTATTACTGATTTTTCTTCTTATAAACACGTTGCCACTTAACTCACAACAACAACAGAACGGGAGTTGTTTTTTTTTGCACTACATACGCAATCGAAGAAAAATGACAGATGAAGAAACTTGCTTCTTTGAAGAAGAATGTATTGATCAAGATCGTGTTGTTCATGACCAGTATCATGTGATCAATGAGCTTTGTTGTATAATTTGTCAGGGTCTTTTATGGAAGCCAAGATCATGTGCCTCTTGTCAACATTTATTTTGTAATCAATGTATTCGAATATGGCGTAAGGTCAATCCAACTTCATGTCCCTTTCGTTGTTCTCCATATGAAGAAAAACGTGCACCACCACATATTCATTCTCTCCTGGGTCGTCTATCCATTCGTTGTCGTAATAGTTTATTTGGTTGTACAGAAGTTCTATCCTACGATTTATTAGAACAGCATGAAACTGAAGAATGTCAGTTTCCAACTAAACGATGCAACATATGTCGAAAATATATACTAATAAGTGAAATTGATCAGCATCAAATATTTTGCATACCTGCAGTGACTCAATGTTTCGCATGCAAATATCTAATTGACCGAACTGTGTATCAACAACACATGATTAAATGTATCCAAGAAAGATTAGATCTCTTAATTGAACAAATGATACCATCACCAGATGATTTTGAGATACTTGAGAACAATACGCTCACTTTTCCACAGGAATATGGCAATGAAACAGGATTCACTCGATTAAATAATCGATTACAACGATTTCTGTTTCTGATGCCTAAAGCCAATCTAGTTGAATTCGATGCAGTTGTACAAGCTCGTCAACAAAATTGTTGCGCTCGAATTTGGACTATGCTTCGATTGATTTTCTTCAATAAATCACAAGCTGCTCAAATTTTAACCAGTCTTTTTTGGTTTGGCATTGGAACTATCATAGGCCTTTTGTTATATTTTTGCTTATTCATACAACGACAAGTTACAATTGCTATATATCGATCATGTGTCTTTATTATTTTATTCAGTGGATTATTCGGTTTTGGCCTTCCTGTTCTACTTGCATCTTTTAGCGATAAATTGATCATCCTATTTACTGTCATCAGTTTGATATTATGGAGTTCAGCATCTCCAAGATTACAGTTAGATTATTTGCAAATAGTTCAAAGCCAGAAAATATTATCAGTGTTATATTTTATTATCTTTCTTATTTTCAAACTATCTCTATTAATGATACGCTTCTACTATAGTTGTATACCTTCGTATATAACGGCAGGTTGTTTAGCTTGGTTGATTATTTTTGTAACATTTCATTTTCGTGATTTTTCTATTGGTACAAGATAAATGAATCCATCAACAAACAATAGTATAGGAGAGAGAGAAAGAGCGTAGATTTAATATATTTTATAATTTTCGACTTGATGTTTCAATTAAACTCTATGTTTTTCTATATATTCTTTAATATTCGAGATTTGATTTATTATTAAAATAAAATTTATTAAATAGACAGCATATATGTAGAATGATACAAGTCAGTAGAACAGATGCGTCTATAATAAATGCAACGTATATGTGTTATATAAAAAATTAAATCCTAATTATGGGTAATAGGAAATCTTGCATGAACTGGAATATTCATTATGATTATCAAACACATAAAACGTGTTTTTTACGTAATTATTTTTATAAAACAAACAGTGATTAAGTAAATGTTGTTATGTATAGAAACCATTAATAATAATATTTCCAAACAATTGTCGTCAGTTTTGTTATTTCCGTAGGTTCTGATTCCTGATCGAGTCCTCATAGAATTATGTGTAAATACAAAGTCTATGAGAAAAAACAATGCATAGATTTCTTCTCGGAAAGATCTATATAACTTATGAAATAGAGTTTATAGTATTGTTGCCAGTAAATATCAAAATTAATTTATATTTATAAAGACAAAAAATAAACATATCTTAATTTTTATCTTTAATACATTTTTATTTTTGTCTTCTTTAGAATTATTGATGGCGAATATCACTTATAAGCAGAATTGGAAGGAAATAATTTGTTTAGATTTAGTTATATCTTTCTTGATTCTCACTTTTAGCATTTCCAAACACGTTCCAACTCTCACTGTTGTTATATTCATTCAATTTTGAGTCCATAAATTTTGTGAAGGATAATGTGTAAAATATTCATTATCTAAATGCTAGATCCCTTGTTTAACCTATAGATCATAATAAAAAACAATGAATTTTTGTAAGGAACTTCTTTACTCAATTTATACTACAAACAGGTAGCCACTGATTTCAACTAATTTTTGTTCCTGTTCAATTTAATTTTTTCTCATATAGATAACATCACTAGAATTTACAAGGATAATCAATTTTTGCTACTAACAGTACTTATATCATTACACCAACAGGTTTTATTGACGTACGTAGTTATTGATATCACGGAAAACGTGGATGCGTACCTACATAATTTTAACACGATGATTTGTTTTCCAGTAGTAGCTTGAAATGACACAAATATTATATTGTTAGATCTATCACTACTTTGGGCATTCTGATTTGACAAATATGACAAGAAGTATATTGATAATACTAATAGGAACATTGTTGTCATGTATAGCTCTGAATACACTGCAAATTCTACTGATACTGTAGTTGTAAGTGAATGATATCAACTAATTGATATTGCTTACGATTCATATATGAGTATGTATGTTCGTGGACATACAAAATTAGTAACTGGTCAAATTTGCCAATCTATCTTAGTATTTTGTGCATTGCAAACTATGAATCTATTTGAACGATTTTTTTGAAAAAATACCCATAGTGATTGAAAATTTATCCATTTTCATCTTTCGTGTATTACTTCTAATGACATTGATTGGAACAAAATCTCTGCTTCTTCTTTCAGTATATGTTATAAACATATTATGTATAAAGTAAATTTGGTATGTTGTTTCAAATGTATCTCGTATGGATTATTTACGTGTTCATAGTTTGATTTTCAAATGATTCTGTTATCAAGTTTTGTTATAAATATTATCATCTTATTGCATTTGTAGTGCAGTGGATAGTAATGGAAGTATCATTGAGTATGAAAAGGTTAAAATATACATTCTAGCTTAAATTTAAATAGAGATAATAGAGTTTCTGATTTCTTCTCTCAGTTTCTATGTAACTCGCATGAAAACTTGAAAAAGTTCTTCATTCTTCATCGATGAAGTACAAGATATTGACGAAAGTACGAAGAAATTTCAAAGATTTCGATCTTGAAAGGAAACAAGATCTGAGTGACGAATCGATAATATTTGCTCTGTTAAAATGATTCAAAAAAATATTTTCATTAGAAGGTCGTAGAGTGAATAAAAAAAAACATATTACTCATAATCCTGTTGCATATGTTTGCGCTCGATGACTAATTATTATCACTGTAATCTGATGCGAATTTCATATTGTATTAGCTTTTTATTGTAATGGTCAACTATTTTGATAATTACATGTTTCCTTTACTGCCTGCAATCTCTCTACCGATAATTAGTTCGAAGTCAAGCGACTGTTGAATGTTAGTAGCATGCTACAGAGACTTCTGCTTTTTCCTACTTAATATAAGTATTTCCGATGACTGTGTCATCACGTAGACAAATGACCGTTCGAATAAGAGTAAACTATAAATAAGAATTGTTTCGCAAAAGTTTGAAACTTTTACTCTAATTCCGAAGTGGCGCTAAAACAGGTGCAGCTTCCATGTATATCTAGTGTTCTATTACCGTTTCATCAAGTGAAGCTGCTGAGTCAGTCAAACGCCTTTTGGTGTACATTCCACATGATAAGCATATCAAGTCAAGACTGTCCGAGTCCGAAATGCTCATAAAAATGCTTTGCATTGGAAAAACAAGTCCAATATCAATTGAATTATCAAAGTAATAAGAAATAGCTGATTGTGAGCAACAATTAATGGACCACAATGATAACTGAAAACATAGTAGGTAGAGTTCAAACATATTTCATATAATCAAAAAAAAAACGACATATTTTGTCTGACATCGACGAAAACGAATTCAGCATCTAAAAGACTTTTAACAGAAAATGTTGCAAACAACCGATTTTCTTACTCGACAACTGGCATACTTTGCTAATTGTTACGAGATTTCCCAATAGATACAATGTTCAATTCGAAAAACTTGTCTCTTTTCATGCATGACGTGCATCGAATCTCGCCATTGTTCTACTGTTTCTCAGGTCTACAACATGCAGAATTACAGCAAGGACCATATATCAACTCTAGAAACAGTATGAGATCGATCATAAAATACATACTCAAGATTTGCTTTCTAATTAACTTAACTCACCAGAAGTTACTAGCACAGACTTGCCCGTGTGATCAGCCTTATATTTCCTTGGTTTGCAACACAGATTGCATATACCCTTCAGATGCAAACAAAAACCACAGAATTATTGAAATTATATTTCATCATATTACTTATCATTGAGTTGTTTCACTTAATATAATGCTTCTGATTTTGATGTATACCTTCTTATATATCATCGAGCTCTCCCACTTGAATGATTGTTTTTTTTTAACATTTCCTATCTGATGTCACATATATATCTGTATATATAGTATTCAACCACACGTACCGATGATGAACAACAGTTTAGCAGAAAACATGACATATTTTTAGTCTTTCAATTGTATGTAATAAATCAAGTCGGTTATTTGTCTTTTAATTTATAAATTTTACACTGGACGTGATGGATTAAAGTGTCTTTTTTAAAATGGAAATGCTTGTTTCTTATAAAAAGACTTATCCATTTAACAGATAAATTTTATTTAACATGCACGATTGATCGATATGGTAGGATTACGACTTGAATTTACTGTAGATAAAGAAAAAAAAACAAATGTTCTTCAATGTGTCTTTTATTGCTAAACATAGAAATAAAGAATGATAAATAATGCACACATATCACAAGTGAATGCAAGTTAGTCAATGTTCTTAAAAATTCAAGATAGAATATTGAATCGTTTGTCTCAGATAATCTATCAAAAAATCTTCCAGATATCTACCTAAGGTAGCTAGTGGAAGACAAATATTGTTAGATGATGTAATGGAACTGTTTATCACGAATGTATTCTCACTCTATTCTAATAAATGGTGTTAACGAAATTATTACAAAAAATATTTGATGTTGACATATGAACTCAAGTAATGTTTTTTTTTCTTTACATGAAGTCTACAGTTAAGGTTTAATGAGAATTTATCATTTTCAAAAAGGACAAAAGATATTATATTACTGCTATGTTGTGAAATGTGTAAATTGGAAACAACAGACATAATTTTATAAGCACCATTGTAACTTACATCTTTTTTCTTTTAGATTATAAATAGCGTTACTTTATTTTTTGATGATAGGACATTGATTATACTTTATAAACTAAGCAAATATTACAATTAAAATGAAAAATATAGTTTTCAAATCAAATAGTTAATATTGATCAAACTAAGATTCTTATCTGGTTTAATCTGTATGAATATTATAGAAATATCAGGTAATCTATAATTGAAAAAAAATTAATTCATGTGATCCATGAACATTCTCTTCATTCTCGCAACTTAAATGCCAAGTTTAAAAACAAAAAGTAAAATCAGGTTCTACCCAGATTTGAACTGGGGTCGCTGGATTCAAAGTCCAAAGTGCTAACCGCTACACCATAGAACCTACGTTGATGCCTCTTGATTGTCATCACATATAGTTGAAACCTCATAAATGCTATTTGATAATGAACAAAATGAAAATCATCATTAAAAAAATTCGATTATTCACATTCTTTAGTTTTTATCAAAAATATTTCAAAATAAATCAATATGTTCACAAATAGAAAAGTAATACTTTTTATTCTTTAATGTGATGCGATACTTTTGAAATTTCAACGTTTTTAATTGCATATATTTTAAGCGTTGCAAAATTACATTATAATACTTTTAAACGTAGCAATTATTCTTTCTTCTTCTTCTTCTGTAATAGATGGTAAATATTTATGAAAATATTAAGTGCAATATTTTGTTTTTTTTTCCGTTTGTTTAGAAAAAAATACTTAACGTCTTTCAATTGTTTAACTGATGGAAAATTGAGTTCGATCAAAGAAATAAAGAAGTGTAGGATTGAAAGGTTATCTCTAATGAATTTTTTTTGGTTTGCATAGTTTTTACATATCATTTTTCAGTTCAATAGATTGAGCAAAAAAATTAAATTATTTAAAAGTTTTTCAATGTCACTTCCAATTTATTCACCAACAAGATTTATTTGAAGGATGTTGCACGCGTCGTTCTATTGCATTTGAAATAACATTCTTTGAAAAAAAGAAAAAGTTTGTTTTGTCATGCAATTAGATATTTCTTTTGTTTTTCTCTCTCAATAAAATCTTATTGATTAACTCAATAAGATCTATTAATTTAAATTGTTTTCCTTGTTCTTTAAAATATATGATTATTATTGAACTTTTGTCAGTGCCTGACTTTTTTTCTCTTCGCTTGCTTTTTTTGTGTTAGCAGACCACCTGTATGAATTAAAAGCAAAAAGTACTTGACATAACAAAGAAAAACTATATACTAATGTAATATAATTGATCAAGGTTTAATAACAGATCGACATTAAATCGATTTGAGAAGCAGAAAAAATTCTCTTTTTGTTAATACTAATGTAAAAGAATGAACAGAATGCAAGGTGATTGTGCCACTTTATGCCTATACACTGTAGAATAGACAAATGTAAATAAAAAAAGTCTGATTTTTCTCCCTCTCTCTCTTCCCATCACTCCGACACAAGTTCACCTACACATACGATCGACAAAGAAGAGAGAATTATTCTTTTTTTTTTCTAGTTATATACATGTCAGTTAAAAGAAGGCTTCCCTATTTAATGAACAACTGAGAATGACATAACAAATATAGACATAAATGAAGGTGACACTGAATAATTACGAATAACAACTGGAGGTAACAAAGCAGGATTTCTTTTTTTTTTCTTTAGTTGACATGATCATGTTTCTTTTAAAAAATATTATTTGTAAGGTTCTTTTTATTGTAGATGGCATTTTCATTATCAACTAAATCTATTGGAAAAGGATCACGATCTGATAATACTATCCGTACAGCAATAGCACGTGATTATGATCGACAAAAATTGGCAGCAAAACATGAAGCTAAACTTGAAAGAGATTATGATACACTTGAACGTAAAATGATGTCACGTGCTAAATGGAATCAACGTGCTGAAAATAATAATCTACGTCCAAATCCAACAAATAATAATAATAATAATAATAATAATAATAATAATCAAGATCGTTCAACGATATCTCTTGAGCATTATATACAACGAGAAAAAAATAAAACAAGACAATATTATTAATGCAAAACGTATGGGCAATGAAAGAATTCGACGCTCTTCAATAAACACTTTACCAAAAGTTTAACTTTTATTTAAAAAGAAATTTAAAAAAATTATTTTTTTTTTTGTGATCAAGAAAAAGTCATGGAAATTGATTCATCGTTTAATTACATGTAAAGTATTAGTAGAAGCAAAAACGAAATAAAAGTCATTCTTGAAAAAAAAAATCTACAAAAAATATCATAAAAAAAGAATATTAAATATGGACGGAAACCATTGAATCAGATCATCAGCATTAATCATCAAATCTAAAAAAAAAAAAGAATAAGAATAATAGTGAACTTTAATAAACATAATGCACAAATACATTTCATTTTAAATGAAAATTCAATGCAATACAAATTGTATGTTTAGTTTTCTTTGGATTCTAAAATAAAATTTCAACAGTTGTGAAGCAGTTTGCTTTTTCCTATTAACAATTCAATTTACAAAATTCATATTAAACAATCAACTTAAAATGAAGAATTTTTAACATCATACTAACGAAGAAAGAGTGTTACATTCATGGAATTATATCAATTGAGTAGGATTCAGAGATGAGATTGATTAGGTTTGAACTTTTACAAAACAAACTAGATCGTTTCAGTATTATTATGATATTCTTTGCCGCTTGAAATGAAAAGCATACATCGCTAATCCAACAATGTCATTTTATCAACGCATTAAACTCTATGACACAGCTATAAATAATATATATTTGAATTTTACATTAAAGTAATCTCAATTTAGTTATGATGAATCGTTTTTCATGAAATTTCAATTAAAAGAATAGAGACGTACATTTTTAAACGAACAGTTCAAATGTATCGTACATGAAATAGAACTTTATTGAGTTATCATCAATGCAGTATCTCCAAGATATAATCCTGCATAATGATTAAAAATTAACCCTTTTTTCTCGAACTGTGTCAAAACAAAAGAAAAGTATCATTTCATTTCATTGACAATTTATTTCTTCATTGATGAACCGCAAATAATTAATTTTAGCACGATTTATGAAAAATTGTAATAAATGATTATATTCCAAGAGTGAAGGTGGATTTTTCAATTATTGAATTCATATTTTGATGACTCATGAACGTGTATTTTAAGATACTTATAAAATTATTATGCTTTTGACAGCATTAGTACAAATAATGGTGTAGAAGGATATCGCCTTCAAAAAATTATGAATTGTTTTAAACTTTTAAAAAAGTATTTGTAAAGTAGAAGAAGCATCAACAAAATAATACATTCTTCAAAATAGAAGAATTATTTATTGGATAAATTGTCATGTCAACAAATTTGTTGACATCAAACACTTGTTTTATAGAATAGAGCAAAATAATTTCGATTGATTGCTCTATTAGTAAAAATCAAATTCCATCATGATTTATTCTTCTATAGTATTATCTTTCTTGTCCTATTATTATATTTCATCCTTTATCTAATATTATTATTTCGAAGAAGCATATATCATATTGCTATATGTCAATTTTTTTGTACAAAATGTCCTAGAAATGACCTAACAAAACAATTCTATATCTCCATTGTATTTTAATTAAATGATGTGGTTTTTTTTCCTGATGATCGAGGAAAGTTTCAAGTTTCTATTCATACATAGACAGCTTATTAACATATATAAAGATCTGTAAAAAAAAAAAAAGTGTTTTGATATATACCATTTTGTAATGCATTTGCCGATGAACATTTTGGTAAAAACGATTTCCTATCTACTTAAACAAATGATAGCACTATGATCGAATTACTCTGGAGCATAAGGGTAATGTGACATTTTCCCATATCTTAATTCTAGTACAATTATCTGTTGAAGTAAATAGAAATTATTTTCTTTGCCAAAACGTTAAACAAAAAGGGATATGTGAATAAATTTTAAGATACCTTTGTGTTTTTGTTTTGCTGATTATCCATCAAACCACTCTACTAAAAGTTAAATGTGATCATCAGGATTTTTCCAGAAGTTTCTGTACAAGAAAATTCAAGAGAATCCTGTAAAATTTTCGAGAAGTCAGATAAATTAACAAAAATTCTAAGATTGCAAATAAATTAATTACAAGTTGAAAAAATTTAAGAACACGAAAAATTTAAAAACATTTTTCAAAAATTGAAAATGAATCATTTATCTGTAAAAGAAAGTGTATCTTCTCTTTTGCTAGCAGGAAAAATAAAAACAGCTCATTTGATTAAAGTAGAATGAAGATAAATCATTTTGTTTGTTGTAGATAATTTCGGAGATATCCTATACATTAAATTTTAGTAAATGAGGCATTACCTATTGGTATTCCTGATTAAGTTTGGCAAAATATATTATCAAGATGGTAGTTTTACCCATTACGATTCGAAAACGGAAAAAAAAATTTTCGGCGAAACAGAATTGAATACTCAGACTTACATTTTGTTTCGTCAATCTTCTTCTTCTTCTTCTTGTTCATTATGGTTGCCAGTTAATTGTTGTCGTAATTGACGAATTTGTTGATTTTTCTGTTCAATAATTCTTTTCATATTAATATATGTATTAGTTTGATTAAATTTCTTTTCTAGTTCATTTTCAGTTAATAAAAGTGCTTGTTGAATTTCTTTTAAACGTTTTTCATTTGATTCTAATTTTTGAGAAAATGATTCTTCTTTATTATTGAATAGACGTGCAGTTTCTGTTAATTGTTGATTTAAAAGTTCATCATCTTGCTCATACTTTGATAAACGTTGTTTTAATTGTTCATTTAATTGCTGTAATTTTTGTATTTCAGTTTTAAGTAGAATAGTTGATTTTGTATCATTGATTGGATCCATAAGTGTATCTATTTTATGAATAAGAAGAATAAAAAAAATCTTATTGATATTTTTGTTTCTATATTTCTTACTCATTTGTTTATTTCCTTTAGCTTTCGCTGTATTTAAATGTTGTTGTTCGTAATCACGTATAAGATCAATTAAACGACGATTTTCTAATTGATCAAAATTAGGATTTAATTTAAGAAACCATTGTTCAGCTTGCTGAAATAATTGTTTTATTAAAAGAGCATTAACACGATATTGATGTGTTAATTCTTGTTCAAATTCTTTTTCTAATATGTCAATAAATTCATCAAGAAAATCATTTACTTCATTAACAGTCATCATTGCTTCATCTGATAGACGTTGATTTTTAAAATCATCAGCAGCAGCACGAAATGATCGGAGACCAACAGTCTTTTGGTCGCGAGAAAAACGAACATAATGGCGAATAATTTCTTCATGATGTTCATTTACACCAAGATCATTAGAGGATGAAGCCATTAAGTTAAAAAAAGTCTCAACATAAAATATAAAAAATTAAATGTAGTAATGATAGTTCAAATCGAGTAATCAATCAAAATCTATTTATTTGACGCTTTCCTCCTAGTCTCTATTGAACTTGTACAATAAACAGATCACAATATCACACAGATTGGATCTTTCGTCGTTTAATAATGCATAAATTTCTTTTTTTTTTATTTAATTTTCAATTTTAATAGTGTTTATATGTATTCTTTTCTGCATGTGTTTATCAGTAATAATACTGGCTGTAGCATAAATCAAATCAATAGCGGATTACTTTTTTTAGTTTTGTGAAAGATGGCGTACGTATATTATTAATAACAATTTTTTGGTTCACATTAGTATTTAGGTAAGATTATGATTATGAGCATCGATGATTTTCGAAGATGTAACAGAACTTTGTCAATAATGAAAAAATTACTGAATTTAATTGTACATAATCTCATACGATATCTTATTTTTTGCCATTTACGATTTGAGTACACGAGTAAACCGTACAAATAAGGTGAGAATATCAAAGCATTGAAAGCAAGTGAACAGTAATTGATAAGTGCACATCGATTGTGAGATCGTATAGCTTTATTATTTTCAAAATGTGATACGAGATTTTCTTTTGTTGATAGCATGGTATTTATTTATGCATTATTACAGAAAGAAAGAACAAGAAAACAATCATCGATAAAATACCCTTTTTTTATTTCATACACATGAACTTTAATCCGATTTCATGATATGTTATACAATAAGATTCATATTTTTCTGTTCGGTACTATTATGCAGCCTACAACAAACGCAATGCTAACATCGACGTTTCCAATTTCTAATAAAATGTATGTGTAGGTATACTATGCCATACCTCCAATAAATGCTATACTACAAAAAAACAACGATAATAGTCTTTTAGAAATGACTTGTTCTAAATATGTTCTGAGAAAGTTTTCATAACATTGTTGTTGATAAAGTGCAAATTGTTAGTAAATACACAATTTCATTTAACGAAGAATTCAGAACATGAATGTCAAGCAATAAGATCATTGAATATAATCCGTGCTAGAATCCAACTACAGTCCACGTAAATTGAAAGTATGCTCTTTGAGCTTTTGTATTTTCATTGCCATAACTTGTTTATTTACTTATTATATATATAGAGAGAAAGCCCGAAAAACGCAACATCTAATAGTATATCTATGTTAAACAATAGATGCCGTTTGAAGTATAAAAAGGGTATTTGAAAATATAGTGACGTGTTTTCTTTTGCAAAATACATTCACATTTATTATTCATTTCAGAAATCAAGAAGAGTAAGAATTTTTGCAATGCCTTTCGATAGAAACAAGATAGAGATCAGTAGTTTTCACCATTTGAAAGAGAAGATGAATCTGTATCGGATCTCTTATTTCAGATGTTCCTGATAGCTTTTACCTAAAGGCTAGAGCTAAGTCTTTTGAAAAATTGACTTTTTTTCGTAGTCTTTGAAGAAAATCACATTTTTTTCCTCTCTAGAAGCATCGACATCTTAAATGACCTGGCTAAAGTCCCAGGTAAAAGTTATCAGGAACATCCGAAATATGAGATCCGATATCAATTCATCTTGTCTTTCAAATGGTGAAAATCGCAGATCTCTATCTTGTTTCTATCGAAAGATATTCCAAAAATTCTTACTCTTCTTGATTTCTGAAATGAATAATAAATTTGAATGTATTTTGCAAAAGAAAAAACGTCACTGTATTTTCAAACATCCTTTTTATACTTCTAACGAGGGAAGGTCACCAACTGTTCAATCGCTTTTGAGTCGGAACTATGTGCATCATGTAGGTCCTAATGAGCTATGAATACCCTGAAAAGAGTTCGGGCGGATAGCTTATTACTGTCAAGATACTGCATTTTTACGATATTTTTAAGCAAAATGCCGTGGTCCTCCTCAGGAACACCAGCAAAACTGAGTTTTGAATTTCGACTTGAAATTTAGCACAGAAACAGATCTCAGTGGGAGTAGCTTATTGTGAAAGTTTCAGATCTTTTGGTTGCTCCCATTCGTCAAGAAGAATATTGGAACCCGTCGGGGGTATACGAGCAGTGTAAAAACACCTTTTTTTAGCTGTATCTTAGGATAGAAACAACCAAAAGACCTGAAACTTTCACAATAAACTACTCTCACTGAGGCCTGTTTCTGTGCAAGGTTTCAAGTCAAAACTCGAAACTCAGTTTTTCTGATTCCTGAGGGGGATCACAGCATTGTGCTTAATTAAAAATACCACAAAAATGCAGTATCTTGACAGTAATAAGCTATCCGCCCGAACTCTTTTCAGGGTATTCATAGCTCATTAGGACCTACATGATGCACATAGTTCCGACTCAAAAGCGATTGAACAGTTGGTGACCTTCCCTCGTAAGCGCATCTATTGTTTAACATAAATATACCACTAGATGCTGCGTTTTCCGGGCTTTCTCCCTATGTATATAATAAGTAAATAAGCAAGTTATGGCAATGAAAACATAAAAACTCAAAGGGTATACTTTCAATTTACGTGGACTGTATATGTACTTACTTAATCTGACTGTTTTCTGTTCTAGATAAAGATTACTTACATAATTAAATTAATAAGTTATCGCTGCTCATCTAATTATTACTGGCATGCGGCGAAGCACTTCGATTAGACACAATCCCTTTAACCAGCGAAAAGAATTCGTAGAGTTTACGGAACGAAGCAACGAAGGCTGTCCCTAATTGAGCGATGATCATCGATGCAGTTATCAAATGCATATAAAATATAAGCGGAAAGAAATGTTATCAATACTAAGCACTATTATTAAATCTCTGAAGAAATACTAGATCTTCTTGTGGCTCCTTATGATACCAAAATTGAAGCGAAAGCTTCCTTTCAGATCGTCAAAAATCAAAGAGATGAAAGTTATCCAGTGACTTCATAAAATAATTACTTATATAATTGATTTGCAGGTCGACCTTTTATAGTAAAACTTTTTATGAAATTTTGTAAAAATTTGGATGTATGTTTAATTGTTTTTGTGGAGAGGGACTTTGTTAATAACCACTAGCTCGTAAAAAAATGCATCTAAATTATTTTTTGATCTTTTGTTAATGTTAAAGAATAGTCAACCTTGAAGTGGTGGAGTTCTATGTCCACTTACTGCAATAGAGTAAAAGTCAACAATTGCTTGCGTGTGGTGTTTGATTATTTAATGGATAAGGACTGTCATAAGAGAGTGTCGACGAAGAACCTGCTGGATAATGTGTTTGTGACCGTTGTCTTCCTGAATAAGACGTAGTTTGACTGAATGATTGAGAGATAAAACCAGAGGATTCAAAAGGTTTTCGCTACTTGTAAATTTGATAATGTTGAAGTAGGAAGTGGCAGTGCTGAAGGTTGCAATGTGTACGATCCAATATTTGGATATATAGCTTTTTCTTTTTGGCATCACTTAGTTTATATTCTATATCAATTACAATAGATACAAAATGTTTTATATACGTTCCTCTTTCTTTTCTTGGATCTTGTATGATCGAACTACAGTTTAACTTGACAATGAAGTTAGTACGACAGGATGAAAATATAAGAAAGAAAAAGAATGATGAGAAAAAAAAGCATCATAACTGTCGACTGATAACGAACTTTATAGAGAATAATCATAGCACACTTGTTTCGTGTGTCAACAGTAGAAGGCAAGGAAAAAAATTGATGTTATTTTGTTATATTATTATCTTCAGAGTATGAAAAACAACATTTAAGTTTTTATCCATTTTGATTTAAAGTGTTCTTGATTGTTTTCAAATTTAATGGAATAATTTTGATTATATATTGAATGAACTTTAGTAATATCAAAGAGATCATTTGAAATCATGTGAAACGTAATGAAACATGAAAATTGTTCAAGAATTAAAAGGTGTTTTTCAATAACTTCAGCGAGGGTATTTAATACATCATATGGACCCATTTGATTTCTATAAATAAGACATGGTGCAGTGAAAAATTGAAATGATTTAAGATTTGGTACATGTGTTAAATAAAAATCAATTTGAGAATATGTAAAACCATTTTTTAATTGTAAATGAAAATAGGAAAGACTGTGAAAAACATTTGACAAAGAACCATTAACTGTTGGAAGCACTTTAATGTAATCGATATCAAGACGTAAACGAATCAGATTTGGTAAACGACCAAGTAGAGAAGCAAAATCATCTAAATCATTTGGAGAATACATAGAAAGTGAATGAATAGATGAAATTGAATATGGAGATGAATAAGCTATTACTAAATCTTTTGAATGCCAAAATGGTAGGACAAGATGCTTTATTTGAGGTGAAGAAAATAATACCTTCCGAAGATGACCTATACTATGCTGAGGTATGTGTCTTATTTCTAGACGTTTCAGATACATAAGCGCATGTAATTGATCGATATATTCGTCTGTTAACAAGTGAATAATCAACGAATGAAGAGTATTACGAAATGGTGCAAGTGATATTGAAATAGAATTTTGTGTGATATGTATATGACGAATTTTTGAAGCAATCATATTAATAAAATCGACTTCTGTTGATGATTCAATTCGAAGATAACAATTTGAAAGAGAATTGAATAAAATATTAAAACGCAAATTAAGTCCAAAAAAACTTTTGTAAATATCTTTAATTTCCAAATAATTGAATAAAACATAGAATAATTCATTTGGTAAATCTTCTAATCGAATAATTGATTGATTATTATTCAAATTTAATTGAAATACATTTAAATTTGAAAATTGATTTGATGACATCATTTGCACTTACTTATCTAAATATTATGATATAGAGATATAAATGTAGAAATATGCTTGGAAAAATGATTTACATTATTACTATGAAAGAAAAACAAAACAACCTTGTTTTCGGGTTTTTCGCTTTATGTTCTAGACGAAGAACAAGATAAATGCATTGATTAGGAAGTAGAAACAATGACAGAACACATGAATTAAGAAGCCATGTGACATTTTGCATACTCAACGACAAAAAAAAAATACTAGCTATAACATTTATTTAAAATTTCTTTGACATTACTTCCACTTTTCAAAAAACAAAAGAAAAGAAACATTCTATATTTTGGAAGGCTGACTATCTCGTCCCCTCGCGAAAACCTTTATTGTTTGCCGTAAAGCAGCTGATCTTGCTGAATTTTTGACAGATACATTTCTGACTTTAGATAGATAACAGTGAAAATTTCAGCTCAAAATATTGAGTTGTACAGAAGTTATCTTAGCATCAACGGGTCAAAAATTAAGTGTCAGTGTATGAAAGATTTCTTTGACATCATTGATTCTAGAGAATTTAAGAACGTTTCAAAATGTATCCACCAAAAGCTGCGGCTACAACTTCAACAAGCAGAATATTTAAAAATTTT
Source organism: Rotaria sordida (assembly GCA_905250125.1). Classification (NCBI taxonomy): domain Eukaryota; kingdom Metazoa; phylum Rotifera; class Eurotatoria; order Philodinida; family Philodinidae; genus Rotaria; species Rotaria sordida. The sequence continues at coordinate 29,501 of CAJNOL010000974.1, read as the reverse complement.
CTAATCTTATAGGAACAAACATGAAAAAAATTGAGTGCTTTGAAGTTTTAGAGGTAAGTTAATACTTTATTTTAAAATCTTCACAAGTTTTTCGGCATTTACAACAGTAGGGAAATCTTTTATAGACGAGTAGGTAAAGACAAAAACAACTCATGTTAAAACAACCTCAACACCTTTGACCTGTGAGAACCAAGTGTCTTTTTCTCCATAAAATGATATAAGAAAAAAAAACAACGTACTCTTTATAAAACATACACTGGGAAAAAACCCAACATATGATGCATTACAGCATATTGGGAAAATAACAAGTGTCGAGAACAATAAATCTGTTATTTAGAAAAATCCATTAATATAAAATTCAAGCCATTGTACTGAAGTATTAATACTAAATAAAAATGGACAACAGACATTACTAAATTCGTTAATAACAATGATCAAGTGACCAGTTCTTGATGAATATCAAATTAATATAAGTATTAGAACCCCTAGACTTCCCGTATTCTAATTAAGATATCTGCGATCGTCAAATATAAAGGAAGGAATGGTTTAGTTTGAAAGAAATTGTCAGATAGAGGACTTACAAATTATAGTCTGAGATCTTAAATTTGCACCTTTCTTGAGAAATTTCATTTCAATCACTTACACATCTTCAATTAATAGGATTTATTAAGGATTATCACTTAAAATCGGATGGTAAGATCATTGTAGCATGTCTTCAGATTCAATCACGTCTTTATTAATATCGATTACTACAATAAACGTAACACTATTCATACAACGATTTGACTCAAAAGGTGCTTTAAAAAAACCGATAATAATATTTAATTTAAAAAATACCAGTACCCTCTATGCAGTAAAACAAAAACATTATTCTCATTTAGGATAATTAGTGAAAAAATTCTCTCCAAACGATAACTATTTTTTTCATAGGATCTTTGTATAGGTTTTATTTTTCTGAGTACTACAAAAATTGAACTGAGGTATTGTCCTGATTACAGTAATAACAATGATTCGGATAATGATATCATTTTTATCTAGTCCAATTATTGTTACATCGTCCTTTCATCATGATTCAGTCTATAGTATTACATTCTGTACTATCTGGAGCACCAGATGAAATTCGATTAGTTCTACTTGGAAGAATCGACGCAGGTAAAACAAATAGAATCAGATCATTTTGAAGAATATAATTTATTTTATATTTAAGGTAAAAGTTCATTTGGTAATACAATTTTAGGTGAAGAAATATTCGATGCACATATTAGTCCAAATGTAGTGACAAAAACATTTATCGATTATTTGATGGTAAACAAATATTCATTGTTGATATGTCCGGTTTTCTTGATCCTACTGTCACAAAAAGTGATGTGCAAACTGAAGTAGTTAAATCCTGTGAAATGACAGCAATACTTGGTCTACATCCTTTTCTATTAATCGTTGAACCAAACAGATTTTCATCGCAAGAAGCCGAAGCCATAAAATATCTCGACAAAATTTTTGGTGCTCAAGTTGTGCATCACACAATTATTGTTTTTACTCATAGTGATTCATATTCGAAAAATAACTGTAGAACAATATTTAGATAAATTAGAAACAAATGTTCCATTAAGATATTTACTTGAATAATGTAAGCAACATTATATAACTATGAATAATTACAGAACACAGTCTGAAAACGATGCTTCAGAAAAAAAGAAATTCACTGAAATGATTCCAAGATTAATAGAAAATAATAATGGACAAGCATATCTATCAGTTGAGTTTGATACGATTGCTAAAGAAACTGCACAAGCGAATCTGTCAGATTTGCAAAAAAAAAATTCGCAATTTCCCAAGCGGATTAGACTTGAGCTAAACAGAAAACAGCTTTGGCCAAGAAAAATAAACTATCGATACCTATAATGTTGAAGATTCAACTTGTTTTCGAGAAACATCTAACGAGAGTCCGTCACCAGATTACAAGATTTTGAGACCAATGCGCTAGCACAACCATCAAAGGATTCTTTTTCCATTGCACTTTGATCGAGATACTAAGTTCACAAGGCACAGAAAATTCGCGTAATTACTGTAAAAAAAAAGTATCTTTAGACTGAAATTTTAGTGTAATGACGAGCCCGCGTTAGATATTCGTCGAAAACAAGCTGAATCTTTAACATTATAGATATCGATAGGTCGTTTTCCTTGGTCAAAGCTGTTACTGTTCACTTTCCATCTAATCTATTTGTGAAATTGTGAATTTTTTTTGCAAATCTAACAGATTTTCTATAAATTCACCCCGACTGTTCGAAAGAAAATCATTTATGTTTTCAAAAAAAATGTAGGATGAAAATATTTATTCTAGATTAATAAAATGACTAGAACATAAACGTATTTCGATCAATAATTAGACACCAGTTTGCCATGGATAAAGATCTGCGGAACGAAGTTCTTTTTTAGTTCCGACTCCAGGAACTTATTTTTGAATGGTCTCAGCTCCGATGATTTTTTTTTGGATCCTGATCCGAGTCTTGATGCCAGCTTAAAGAAAACTATTTCAGAATTTGTTCGCATTAAATCTAAAAAACTCATGGGTTGATTAATTCAGCCGATAAATGTCAGTTTTTTTTTGTCCTCATCTCTTCTGGATTTTGTTTTAACAGATCACATGTGATTTATAAACATAATTCACTAAAAATCATAGAAAATCGAACAACTTTTTTCTCTCGTAGTACCGGACCAGGTGAATTTTTATTTTTGGGTTCTGCACCTTTTCAATCATAGATAACATCAATTTAATGGAAAATTTGAAGCTTTAGAGACCATCCTTTATTCTATTTAAAATATAAAATACATTGATTTTTTCAAAAAACAAAAGAAACAAAATTTTATGTTTTAACACTAGTTTGTTTATGTCGTGGTGTTGTTTGTTGTGTTCGTAAATATTTCATACTAATTAAATCTTGTTTACAACCTGTATGACTTGCAAATGGAGAAGATTTTGGTCGATTAAGTAAATGAGAAATACCACTCTAAATGAATACAATCCATTTTTATTTGAAAGAAAAACAATAAAATAAACAAACTCTTTGAGGAATTTGTAAACGAGGCTCATTTTGTACATTTGATGTATTACCATTATGATAAGGATGTACAGGACTGTCTGGCGATTGAGCAAATGGTGGTTTATTATTTCCAATAAAATAGAATGCGGAAAGACGAGAATTATTTCTAGATATTTTAAAAGAAATTTTTAATAAAATATTTCATATTAAAGAAGAATTCACTTGAAAGAACTCGATGTATTACTAGTTGTATCCGGTATTCCAATATTCGATTTTGAATGTACAAATAAAATATCACCTTAAAATAAAATTTCTACATTTATTTTATGCAATAGAATTACACTTACTTGAAGATTGATCAGTATTCAAACGATATGAACTTCTTGCCCATGCAATTGCCTTTTTTATATTTAAATAGAAAAAATTAAATCAAGTTTTTTTTTAAAATAATCAAAATCAATTGATTAAGTTTCTTTTTCAAGAATTATTTCAAATTGAGAAAATAAAAATGACTTTTTTTTTCAAACCTGTCCACTTGGTTTTGCCAAAATTGTTACACATTCTGGGCCAGTTTCCCATCGTTTTTTTTCTTTCCATACAAATATATGTGGAAATTGAGGTTCGATATCTTTGAATACACCACACCAAATCTTAAAACAAATTTTTTTTTGTGTTCAAAATAACTATTCATGAACTTTTCATTATTTACCGTGATAGTTTGTCCAGTTCGAATAATTGTACCTTGTGGAAATCGAAAACGACAAACTGGTACACAAGCAATATTTTGTTGTAAAAAATGTCCACTCAAATCATAATCATCTGAATTTGAAATATTAAGTAATCGAATATAATCTCCATTGTTCGATTCAATTTCATGAATACGAACATTTGTTAATGCACTAATTTGAAAAAAAAAAAGAACAAAAATTCAAATACAAAAAAACAGAAAATTCCCAAAATAAAATTCTAACTTTCCCATTTTAAAACCAATATTTGGTTGAGTTGTAACTTCATTATGATGTTGTTTAAATAATTCTGGTATAAGATCAGAATTTAATTTAAAAGATTCATTTGAATTTATCATCATTGGTGTTGTCATTTGTATATTTGTATCATCTATTTCTGTTGATGATTTTTCAATTGGTTGAATATTTGATTCTTGATTTTGATTAATTAATGCATTTGAATCTTGATTTTCATCAAAACTAAAACTAACTGATTTTGGTGATTTTGCTCTTGTTGATGATTGATCAGATTTTTTTAAATTAGATGAACGTTTACTTGTTGAAGAATTTGGACGATTTTCAATAGTTGAAGAATTTGTTGATGATGAATCAAATGATGATGCTGAATATAATGATAAACGATCAGTTCGACGACTTGATGGACTATTTATTTGTTGATCTTTTGTACTTAAATTTGTTACAGATTTTGATTCAAATTCTTTTGCTGCAATTGATCTTGAAATTTGTGCATCATCATTATCATCATCTTCTTCATCATCCCATTCAGATTTTGTTACATCAATTGGAACTATTCTTTAAAAAAGAACCCAAAAAAAATATATAATTTTATTCAAAAAAAAACCAAAAATTGGAATTTTGAATAATAAACTAACTCGTCTTCATCTTGTTTTTGATCAATTGTTGCTTCATTTAAAACTGTTTTAATTGTTGTTAATTCTTCAACAATATTATCATGTGTTATTGATACAATTGACATTAATTCATGTAATTTTTCATGAATTGTTTTAACAGATGATAATTTTTCTTCCAAATTATGAACAAAATGAATTAAACGTTTTATTGAACTATAATTTGACATTGATTTATTATTTCCAAGATGATTTTGTTTCACATCCATTTCTTTTTGACGACGAAAGTGTTTTAGATGTTTGTTGAAAAATAAACAAAATACATATATATATATGTTGATGGATTCAAATGCAACCGTTGCACACCTTTCAAGTGGATCACTTATTCAACGAGCAAGCGTTTGAAGAAAAAAAAAAGAATTGACAACGAGCAAATCAATCAATAATAACGACGGCAACCATCAACTTTAGTCAATGAATTTATTCAAGAGAAAAAAAACGAAAAAAAAATGAAAAAAGAAAATGAATGTTGTTTGAACTCTTTTTTTTTTTGAAATAACACTTTTTTTAATTACAATAAACATAACTCACAAAATAATAACATGAAAAGTAAAGTTTAAAATAACTTTTCATTTTGGCCTTAGCTGCACGAGTAATGTCTACTAGTGTCATTAAACTCATCCTATTGAAGGTTAATATATTCATTCAGTACTCTTCTGAATAACCTTGAATGTATATTTTCTTTATTCTATAGTCATTTTAATTATTTTCTTCTATTCATATTGAATTGATTTACGAAGAAAAAAATACTCGTTTAATTATGGAAGAAGAACATCTTTGCTCAAAAGAAAATTCATTGTGATTTAATTTATTTATCGATTTGACCTGCTCCACAATAACCATAGCCTATTTTTTCAATTGATAGTTTTCGTTACACTAGTAGTGTTTCAACTGCATTGATTCATTCTTTGCTTTCTTTTTCTTTGTCATTTAAAACATGATGGCTTGGACAAAAAAATCTGTTGTTCTAATTAACTATTTTTGTAGGTTTTCACAATATTTCTTTCTGTTATTTGATTAACTTGCGAATAATATTATCTAATGAGTTCAGATTTTCATCATTCTTTAAAGCAATGCGATAGAGATGTCTTCGTACATAAGGTACATCCAGGTTCATAATGTTTCATGGATTTATACAAAATGTCGCACCGTATTAATTATCATAAAGATTTTCAAAGGTTTTATCAAGTCTTAATGATCTTGTCTTGAGTTTAGTATATGTCATGTTAACTACAAATACGAAAATATTTCCAAAAACAAGATATCAATTTTCAAGAATATGAAATATTAAAATAAAATTAATGTAATTTTCAATTAATTAGATAAATCTTTGAATATATTTATTGAAGTTTGCTTCGTGATATATTATGAATGTACGATTTTCTCGATGAGAAAAATATAAAATATCCTAATATTTAGATTTTTCTGTTGTTTCAACAACATCTTTTTTGTTTTCTTACATAATTTTTGTTTCTTCTTCATGAAAAATACTAATCGAATAAAACGGCAAAGAACGTATTCCACATCTTTAAAGAATGTTTTTTCGTTCTTTAAAAAAATTTTTCACATTTTTGGAACGTACTCTTAGTGATGCCTGTTGAAAACGATGAATAATAGATTCTACTCATCTATCGAAATATCATATTTCTCTATTTTAAATTCATTTTTTTATTCTCTGGTTTGTCATAGATTTTGAATTTAAGAATGTTAGTTGGAAATGTTGACCTGTTATCTACTAGACAACTTTACCAATTTCATATTCGAGCAAAAAACATCACATGAATGGGATGGAGCATTGGATTCGAAAAAAATCTATTGAGAATATATTATTTTTCATTGTATTCTCTATTTAAATTGCTTGTTTTCATTTACATTTAGTAGACAGACAGTTATGACTACGAACGTTAATTTAGTATTACTTTATGAAATCAAGGTATAGACAACATTTATATTTAAAAATTAAAGAAAAATAAATCATTTATTTTGTACAAAAATAAGAAAATGACGAAGTTAAACAAGGGAAAATAAAAATGTTTCTTTTTGACAAAATATTTAATAAGTAGAGATTTTTCAGATCATAAAACTATTATTTAAAAATAATCTACAATCATGTTGTCTTATATTTTTGTGAAACAC
>CAJNOL010000974.1:10166-22570 GCA_905250125.1 Rotaria sordida | reverse complement strand
CCCCCCCCCCCCCCCCCCCCCCCCCCCACAGACCGTGACAGAGAAAATTTATACCCGTCACAGACCGTGACAGAGAACCTCCGAACCCATCACAGACCGTGACAGAGAAACCCTAATACCCATCACAGACCGTGACAGAGAAACCAAATACCCATCACAGACCGTGACAGAGAAACCAAATACCCATCACAGACCGTGACAGAGAACCTGTGGACCCATCACAGACCGTGACAGAGAACCTCCGAACCGATCACAGACCGTGACAGAGAACCCCAGAGACCATCACAGACCGTGACAGAGAACCTCGGGACCCATCACAGACCGTGGCAGAGAATCGCAGAGACCACCACAGACCGTGACAGAGAACTCCAGAGACCATCACAGACCGTGACAGAGAACCCCCAGAGACCATCACAGACCGTGACAGAGAACCTTCGGACCCGTCACAGACCGTGACAGAGAACCTCAGAGACCATCATAGACCGTGACAGAGAACCTTCGGACGCATCACAGACCGTGACAGAACCTCCGAACCCATCGCAGACCGTGACAGAGAACCTCAGAGACCATCACAGACCGTGACAGAGAACCTCCAAACCCATCACAGACCGTGACAGACAAGCTCCAGGGGTCATCATAGACTGTGAAAAAAGAGTTCAAGGACGTATCACAGATAATGCATAACTAACACATGATTGGAGCATATATGGGGTATTACCCTGTTTCAGCTCTATAATGTAAAGTAAACTACGATGAAGAAATGTACACCAATATGCATAAAAAAGAACAATTTTTATAAGATTCGCAACAGCAGGTACATCGTGTTTCACATTTTTAATCCCGCAAGGGATTGCGCTAACAGCTTTTTATTCTTCTATGCATTTCCTCATTAAAAAATATTTTCATTTTTGTTTCAGTTAAGTTTATCTTTGTCTTTATTTTGCAAAAAGAAATAAATAATTTATTTTAAAGAATCACAAAGATAGATTAACTCTTGACTATGACATATATTTTTAACTATATCAGCTGTTTGTCTGATCACCGTATATAACCTAGTATCCCTCTATATTTATTTCTTCTATTTCATTTTCTGTTTTTTATATATTATTACAACGTTTTTTATAGTAATATTGTTTATCTTAAGGTATCCATAGCTAAAAACTCAGGATTGAAAATAGATGCTCATATGAATTATGATGATCATTTTTTAGTGAAGAAACATTGAGGAAAAAAAATGGATATATTTGAGAAAACCGAAACATGTAATCTGAGCTAATCAAAATATTGAAATCAACGAGAACTTATTCTATTTTTCTAAAATTATTTCTTAATCTACAAGAAAGAATCGGGCAATTTGAAGCACCAAAAATAGGACAGTTTTTTTTTCTAAAAATGTTGTTGATCATTTGGAATATGTTCATCAGTTCGAAGAATCCATTCTTAAATATATATCTAGGAATCATCAAAGGAAGCAATGCGATTTTTATGGAAACCTATCTTTACCTTTCTAAAAAAAGAACATACAAGAAACTACTTCAAAAATTAACAGAACAGCTTAGAAGGTCTTCTATGGAGATGAGAGTGATTCTGACTCGAGAAATAAACATTTCATGATTGTGTGTGAAACTGTAAAGAATGTTTTTCTTGAGTTTTAGAACGCATTCTACGTGGATAAGATAGCTTTCAGTTTTTTTTCCATGAACATTTATCATTGGATAGCAACACAATACTATGCTCGTAATTATATTTATAAAATTTATCAACTTAATTTTTTACTATTTGTTAATTAAAGTTTGAGAAAAATAATAATCATTAATTCACTAACACATTGTAAATCTGTTTTATTGTTCTCGTATTATTGAATTTAATGCTAAATTTTGTTTAGCCACTGGATTTTTTTTTTGAATATGTTTAAGATAAAAAGAAACTGTTTTTAATCTTTTCAATATATCTTTTTCTCAAGTGAGAATATTCTTACTACGTAGCGATAGTTGAGTGTGGTTTCTTTTGGATGATAGATTATATTTTATTCTTTATATATATCTTTAATGTCTGTTCATCTTTAGATAGTGATCAATTGAAAATGGGATCAATATCGATAAAATACATTTTAATAATTTATATGTATACGTTTTTTATACTTTGGAACTATGTCTTTTGGTTGACACGACATTTTGCTACTTATATAAAAATGATTTTTTTCCCTTTCTTGTCAATCAGTAAAAAAAAAAAAGATGACTTAGTATCTTATGAAGAGATATTACAATTTATCAGATAAATATTTAGGGCAATCCAAAAGTAGTGGCGGTGGCATTTCAATACTACATCGAAAGCTTGAGGAAACTTTCTCTCCGTATCCATCGATGATAACCAGAGTGGTCTATATATCTGCAAAATTTCATCATTCTTCAATTGATACCATAATAATAAAATGTTGACAAGAGCTGCTTGTTATGATATATGACGATAACAGAGATGCCTATTTAAAAAAGGACCCGTGAATTTGTTTTTAAATAAGCTTTGATAGAAAAGAGATAGGGAGTTGCCATTTTTACCGTTGGAAAGAAAAGATACAGACACATCAAGTCGTATATCATAGGTTTTCTAATATGTTTTCTAAAGGTTTTTAATCAAAAAGTAACTTTTTTTCCACAGAAATTGCCAGAAAAATCGAATTCGAGTTTTAAGTAAAATACCCATTATTCCTGGATGATTATATCTAGACATTTGAGCCTGCCGTAATTCTGAAGATCTCCGATTGATGGTTTGAATGCATACTTGGTCATTGAACACCTACTGTAAACACCTCACGAAGTAGGCTTATTTTCAAAAAGTTCGATTAAAAAAAAATTGAAAAATGTTTATGTGAATAAGACAACGATGCAGATGATACTATCGTAAATTTAGCATGCAAATAAATCATTGATCATCATATAAAAAGAACTGTCACAACAATCTGCTTTTAGGCAAACTTGAAAATCAATATGAATGAAAATATATTTTAATAGTTTTTCATAAACTAACCAATGGTTATTCTATTTAATCGTCATTCGACAAGAAAAACAATTAAAAGTAAATTGCTTCTATGCATTAAAATTTAATTTAAATAAAAATCGTTTCTCTAAAGAATCAATATTGAGTGAATTTGTATCAAGATGTGTTAACATCAAAGCTGCTTTTGTTTCTGTGTCAATAGCTATATATGAGTCAGGAACATTTATTGATTGAAATACTACCATATCTTTATTTATTTTACTTGTTATTAATTTAAATGTTGCATCTTGTTCAAATAAAGTTGATTGATCATTTTTTCCTAATTTAATTCGTCCATTTTCATGACGTAAATATGTACTATGTCCTGGTGCTGTTAAAATTGATATATAAATAGTTGAACAATCATTTTCAAATGATTTTTCATATAAAGCATTTGTAATTAAAAATAAACTTCGATCTATTTGTGACATTGTTATTGATGTTTGAGAAGCAGATGAGTCAAGTATTAATGCTGATAAATAACGAACTTCATTAAATGAACGAATATGAACTGTTTTATTGAAATAAATTGAACTTCGATCTAAATTAAATAATTGATTAATTTTTAGTATCGAAATAATCGTTATAACGATCCTGATTGGTATTATTCAGTTAACAAAGTATGAACTAATTGAATTCTAAGTTTAGGCGAAACTCAACAGTATATGTCAAGATTTATCGAGAGAAAGAATGATGTGCACAGAAGTTTATTAAACGATTAAATCAATGTCTATAGTAGGCTAATATGGTTGTTGAACCGATGAAAGGAAGAATAAAATGATCATTGCAACCTCCTAAGGCATATATCGTGTATAGTATTATTACGAAAAAAGAAGTTATGTATTGGAGACGTATCTGATAAATAAGTTTTTTCAGTATAATGATGTTAAATAAATCTAATAAATTGGTAGAATAGGAATTCTAAATGCAAACATCTTCGAAATACTAAAGCTTCATAGCCCACATATTAACTTATAAAAGTTATTATAATTTTGATTTATTCATTTATTTGGAACTTTTCTTAGAATAAATTATTTTAATCCCTCTGACAATATACTATAAATTTATAACAACCAGAGTTTGTGAGTTCTACATTTTGGTTTTTCATGAAACCACATTGACAAGTTTCAATTTTGAAATTGTTTTGATTCGTTTTCATTTTGTTGAATAATTCTGAGGTTTTTTTTATTATTCTTTAAAAAAACAAGTACCGAAAATAAAAAAAAATACAGAATTATTCATCAAAACTAAAATGAATGAGAGCGATTTCGAAAATAAAATATCCGAAAGATAAGTATTCATTGCGATATATATTTAAATTAAAGAAAAACTTACAAATTAAAACTTGTTGAATCTTAAATTTAGTCCCTGCTCCAGATGACTTTGAAGAAAATAAAGTAAATGAAAATGAAGAATCGACTGGATTACCAAATGGTCGAGAACGGAAGGTTAACCGTTGAATTTCTTCTGATTGACAAACATCATTACAATATGAAGGAAAGTCAAAACCAATATATAATTGAAGAACATAATTACAAACTGTTTTTCTGGATTTATGTGAAGAACTAAAATAAATATTATTTTTACAAAAAATGAAAAGTCTTTAAAGAGTTACGCTTCATTGATACTCAATTTTAATTGTCTACTTATTCATGTTGAGATATGATATTTTATAAAAAAATGTTTCATATCATTGAATTTTTTAGAAATCTTAATTAATCATCTCGAATTTTTCTTGTCTAAAAAACTTTCAATCAATGCTAAGAGAATAAATCCCGTTCATAATCATTTTCTAATTTGTCTTTTTTTTTTCTTACAAAAGTCTTCGAAATAATTCAATCGTCATCATAGTCTATATGTGTATTAGCTTACATTTAAAAAAATAATTACATAGTATGATAGGATATGAAAGATTAACATAAGAGAAAAAAAAACACATGTCTTTGTTAGTTACTTTTTAATTTTGTAGTAACATTTTAATCCAAACTAAAATATATTTAATAGTTTTAAAAGGTATATTTTAGTTTAATGTTCTCAAAAAAATGAAACTATTCAGTGAAACTTTAATCGAGAATGACTATGATTGATATTGTACCGGTATAGGTGAAGAGAATTATGAGAAAAATCTTTTGGAGATTTTCGAAATTATATTCATAACTAAACTAAACCTTTCTCAGCAATAGAAGATCTCGGATCTTTTATTAGATTCAAGTGTTCAAAGTTTGTTGGAGGATGGGAATTTCTAGAATGTCTTATTTATTTTCATAATTTTTTTACTGTAAATTTAAAAACTTAGAAATAATGTTGACGTCAGTTTTTTAAGACTTTCATCTCAAAATCCTGCAAACTAGGTATATTTTCAGGTAAATATTCCTATTAAAGCTTAAATTTTGCTAGAACTAGTTAATTAAATGGAATCTTCTATTACGTCCAGCAGATCGTTCCCTTATGTGAGGGGATATTAACATATCTTCGATCTAAAGAACACATTTGAAATTTTGTTATTTAAATTGATTAGAATGATGTTAAATGTATTTCTCTAACTTTTGAAATATATATATTCGTCATTGATTTTATTGATTCCATATTCGTCAAGAAAACATCGTTAAAAAAGGTTCTATGATAAGAATTTTGTAACTGAAATTTATTTATTTTTATCTAAAATAGTGAAAATCGAAATTTTCTATAGACATACTTTTCGTTGATTTTATCAATTTTTCTAATTATTACATTAATTGAAATAATATCAATATCTATAGTTATATTTCGAGTAATCGTATTAAGTTTTAAATTTGTCTAAACGAGAAAAAAAAATATTAAGAAACAAAACTGATGAATTTTTAGTTGATATTTTTCTTTACTAAGTATTCCAGAGATTCAATTGTTCTACTTGTATTAAACATATGATTTGGTTTACATACAGATTCATGAATTGTATAATCAATTCTAAAATAATTTTGATAATTTTGTTTTATTGATCTTTGTCTTGAAATTGTTGATGTTTTTGGTATTAGCGTTTGCATTTTTTTCATTCTATTGATTTATTTATAATTAAAATAGAAAACAAAAATAAAATAAAATTGTTTTACTCCTTTGATTGACTAACAACCGGTTTTGTTGTAAATTCTTTTTCACCAATTTGAGTAAGAGAAAATGTTAAATATAATCCAACACCAAAATTAAATATGGTGACAAAAACTATTAGAAACATTCTCCGTTGTCGATGATTATATCGACTATTAAAAATTAAAAATATTAACAAGAACTATATAATTAACATAACCTCATTGAAGCTAAAACGTGAAACTCACATATGTTCTTTAGTCTCATTATACTAATAGACAATATCTGAAGTGAAAAGTTTCTAGTAGGCTGTAGTAGTTTTCTAAAGATAATTGATCGTCTTGAAAATGGTCTGTCTTATTTGTTTCAGCATTTTGAACAGAAATTTATTTTTTCTGATGTTCTACTTTTTGCTTTTCTTACTGTTATTCGCACGTTGTTTTTCTTGATTTAATATAATTATAATTATTCTAAACAATGGCAAATAAACCTGTTACATATATCCAATTTATCTAGAGCAGATCTCAATGTACTATCATATAATCTCGATATGCTTACAAACATTGATATTGATTATTTCTCAAAAGTTACAACTTGATTATATGATGACTGTGGCAAATCAATACATCATTACCCCGTTAAGTATCTTTCTTCGTTGCTAAGAAACTCTAGGAACGAAGTCTGACGCCTATTATCTTTTGTTGCTATGACAACGAAGCCAATGGTTATTGGTCTTTCTCGTGCGCTCCCGATCTTCGCGTTGCTATGAGGAGAGATCCACAAAACCTTTTTCTTTGGAAAACATAATGTGAGTTCCACAAAAAAAAAAAAAAAATTAATAAATAATGAAAAAAAATTAAAATTTACTGTAAGCTGGATCGATATATTTTCATCGTGAATGTCCAGTAATCACAATGACTGAATTTTCGATCTAAAAAGATTATATGAGAGGAAAATAAAGAAAAACATCATCAATAAATTTCATATAAATATTCATTATGTTATATACATATATCGGTTACGATTTTTTTTTTATGTGAAACAACCTTGATCAAGCAGCTCTTTAGATAATGTAACACTTTTTTTCTCTTCGAATGATATATTGACGTAGCAATGCATGAAGAAAAAAACATACTACAATGAATAATAAACTTGTGTACTGTATCATCTGGTTAATTATTTTGTTATTAGTATCTTTTCGCGTCTATAACTCGCTTCTATTAATACCTACCAATTCTTTATTGAAAAATAGCACTATTTCTTATTCATAAAAAAAAATTAGAACATAAAGTTTGTCTAATTCTATTTCATTTATTATAAAAACTTACATAAATTTAACTGTTACCTTATACAACAAAACAGTCTCGAAAAAAAAACTCGTGTCTGTTATTTTATAGAAGTGAAAAATAATGTGATATGGAAAGCGTTGAAATTAGCTTGATTGGTGGAGCAAGGTGTGTACATGTAAATGTGTATCGTGATTTCAATGTCATTACTTTTTATTGGCGTCATATGCTTCCATTTTATTTTTCTCATGCGTGAAAATAAACAATAAAATTGAAATACTTCTGTGTTTGGTTTTTTTTTCATATTCACTTGAATATTTGATTTTTAACTAAGAATGACAAATTTTTCTTTTGATAATCATATTCATTTATAATATCAATAGGTAGTCAGAATTTTGAAAAAAATATTAATTGTTATTACTCATTGAATAACATAAATGATTTATGTTCCGTTCTGCATGAACGACTTTTTCATTTTTTAAAACCATTAGTTACAATATGTATGAGTCGTTTCATAAACAAGTTTTTGTAAGACAAAAACAATTTTTCTCAATATCATTACTGTATCTACATATAATAGATGTTTGTCTTGTTATAAGATCAGAGTGCATGTGGTAGCACACTTGTTTCGCACTTTTGTTATTATGTTATATCGAAAATAGACTCTAGAAAAATTATGATAAACATAGAAGTCTGTGTTTAACGATAAGATAATAATTATTTTTAAATCAGATGATGATCATTATAATAACATTGAAGATAACGTGTATTATAGAAGACTCGTTCGAAACTTATGAACCAGAGTTAATATCGGGACGAGTATTTCATTTATATTAGAAACAATAGACAATACAATTTGAAAAAATATAATAGCTATTCGCTCAATCATTATGTCATTCCAATATACTTTTGTCGTTCTTTTATTATAAATTATCTTAATGAGTTCCTCGTCTCTGTTATCAACGTAAATGCATACTACTAAGCGCTATGGACTGTGACATTTATTCATAGAAATAAAACTCTTTACGATGATTTAATTAGATAAATTTGGGTCTAGTCTGATAGTTTCTTCGATCGAAATTTCTATAATCTTGGCTTAGACATGAAGAAACTCATCTCAGTCTCAGTTTTGAAACTAAAACAAGTGATTTTATTCATATCCTTTTAAGCATTCTACATACAGTATATTAACGACTACATTAGTCGTATCGTATCAGAAAGTTATTTAAAACTTGTAAACAACAGCAGAAAATTATTTTAATATTGGTATTAGACTTCTATTAGTTTTTGATCAACAAGAAAACAGGCACATCCAACTAATATCTAATATGACCTCTAGGAAAATGTGAGATTGACAGAAAAAAATTTCATATTATTTTAATATTACTTATATTTTAGTTTATTGTCATTATTTCAAAATTTCAAAATCGAATTGAATACTGCAGTGAATTCATATGAAAGAATATAGATGTGCAAATTCTATTCATTAGCGACGATGAAAACAATTTTCGATCTATTGTTTAATCGAAATTGAATTATTATATAATATCTTCTTTATAAAAACTAGAATTTTATTAGTAATTGATCCTCGAATAATATACAAAAACGAAACTACAGAAAAAAATATGTATATAGTTGAGATTACTTTGCTTGGTTATTAGGTGTATTATTTAATTAAATAAAAAATAAATTCTAAATTGTTAAAATAAAAAATAACTAATTTAATATTTAAAAATATGATTTAGATTGTTGCATTTTATAATCAAAACCAATTTGTGGTGTCATGTGAATAATCTCCTCTAAAACACATTGAATAAATTCTGTTGTTGTTGCTGTACCACCAATATCTAGAGTTTTTAATTTACGTTCTTGTATTGTATTCAGTACTGCGTTTTTAATTACTGAACAATGTTGATCCAATCTAGATAGGAAAAACAAAATATATTCATTTAAAATCATCAAAAAGTCTTGCATAAAAATTACCCTAAATATTTCAGCATATTTGCAGCAGCAAAAAGAATTCCCGAAGGATTGGCTATATTTTTTCCGGCGATACCAATTCCCGTATTTCTTGTTCCTTGTTCAAATATAGCATAATGATCTCCATAATTTGATCCAGCAACAAAACCTGATCCACCAACGAGACCTGCACATATATTTGATATTATATTTCCATATAAATTAGGCATAACCATAACATCAAATTGACTTGGACGATTAACTAATTGCATACAAGTATTATCAACAATCATTGTATCAAATTTAATATTAGGATATTCCTTAGAAATTTCACGACAACAATCAATAAATAAACCATCGCTTAATTTCCTGTTTACGAAAGAAAAAAAACGTATTAATTCAAGTTTAGAATTCTTTGTTTTTTTGTTTTGAATACATGATATTTGCTTTATGAACAGCAGTCACTTTTTTTCTTTCCTCATTCTTCGCTATTTCAAAAGCAAAACGAGCGATTTTAACTGATTTTGCTCGTGTTATAACTACAAAAAAACAAGATATATTTTTGTTTTTTGATATTTAATTAAAGATTTATTTCATACTTTTAAGACTTTCAACAACACCGGGAACAGACTAAAGAGAAAAATTTCAATAAAATTTCAACATATCAAAAATATTTTATACTTCATGTTCAAGTGAACTATATTCTCCTTCGGTATTTTCACGAATAACAAGAATATCAATGTCTGAATGACGTGTACGAATAACAGGATTTGTTTTACAACGTATTACATTGGCATAGAGATCAAGACGAGTACTGATAAAATTAAAATAATTCCATTTTTTAGATTATATTTAATTTAGAAAAAAAAAATATCACTCAGAATTTTACCGGAGAAGAACATTTAATGATTGAGATGTATTTTGTGATGCGATATTTCCTAAATTATAATAATTAAAGAAACTTATTTAAA
This sequence comes from Rotaria sordida, assembly GCA_905250125.1. Classification (NCBI taxonomy): domain Eukaryota; kingdom Metazoa; phylum Rotifera; class Eurotatoria; order Philodinida; family Philodinidae; genus Rotaria; species Rotaria sordida. The sequence goes on along the minus strand of CAJNOL010000974.1, from coordinate 12,258 downwards.
TTGATTGATTTTATGAGAGAGAGAAGGGAATACCTTTCAGAGCTATTCCATTACGTTTAACTGCTGTTACTGCACGTTCAAACATTGCATCACTAGCTACATGACTTGATAAAGGAATATCTTCGAAATCAATTGGTGCTCGAACACATCTAATTTATTCTTCAATCAAGAATAAAATAAGAACAAAATGAAATTTCTAACCGAATAGCAGCTTTAACATGTTTCATTAGTTCTGGTCCAACTCCATCCCCATGTATTAATGTCACTGTATATTTACCACCATAAGCTGTTCTCCATGGTTTATCCGCCTATATATAATTATAAAAAATTAAGATTACAATCAAAATTAAAATAAATTACAAACTTCAACAGCTACAAATCGACGACTTGATAAGATTGATGAAAATACACAGCGAGCACTAATTTTAATGGCTGGTTGCATTTCTTTTAATAATTAATTTTTTTCATATGGTCTCAAAATAGAACAAGTCAGTATAATACATATCACTGTTTTCTTTTTCGTAGGCTGTAAAATGAGCAATCAATTAGAAATTTTTAAATAGATGGCGTCAAGCAACATTCATTTTATTTTTCATCGAGCATGTTCCGAAACACTGTAGGAAAACAATTCAACAGCAAAAGGTCATATCTCTATTTCAATAATCAATAGTAAGAATTTAAACATTTGTATTTTATTTGATTAAACGAAATATTTTTCATTAAAAAAGTTACTTTCGAATTTTTAATGAATAAGAAATACATATGTTATCAAATAGTTCAAAAATTAGAATTATTGAAAGAATGTTCAAAGAGAATATCGATCACGAAATCCAACAAACAAATCAGTGATCTTGTTCTCCAGATCATTCATCAACAAAGTGAAATTGCATAATTATATTGTTTCCTAGCTCTTTCAATCGCATATTGACTAGAATTTATCGGTATTGAACATCTTTCGATGAAACTATCTTAGAGAAAAAAAATGTTCCACACATTTACCATCTTTATTAGTCTTTTTTAAAATATTTTGTAGATTGTTCTTCGTTAATTCGTACAGTGACTTTTTCAAAACGATCTTCCCGAATAAAAACCTTGTAGAACTGTTATATCTTATTTCTTTTCTTTATTGCTCGTTTTCTCATATTATACTCTGATATCACCGAGACAGCAACGTGATGGTATTACAGAACGAAACAAAAGAATAATCTCTCTTCGCGTGGAATCGAACCATGTATCCCCTGCTTTCCGAGCAGTCGTATTAATCCACTGTACTAGAAATGAGTGTAGCTTATTCTATTTGTTTCGTCTTATGAATGAAAGGAAACACTTCAGTTCATAATAAGAACTTCTTGTTTTTTGGATCTAGAAGAATAACAATAGTTAGACATAGTTATATCAAACTTTAGTAAAAAAAATTTTCAGAAATATAGTAAACTTGAAGGTATAGGTGTGTGTCGATGTAAGTGCTAAGAGAATACCCTTGGTACACACCACATTCTTACGTCCACACTCACATTCACACCCTTGTTTTTACCTATTAAAAACATGATTAATAGATGTTTGAAAATACTCACACATAGATACTCATGCAAATGTTCCACTAATATCATTGATAAGACAAATAGTTGAAGGATTAGTAAGTGCAGTGTCAGTCGATAAAGCTGTTGGCATTTGCACTCAACTATGCATTCTAGCGAAATCAGCAGTCGATGGAGTACTAAACTGATTCGATACAATCCTTTGATGTAAAAGATCAGCTATCACTTCGAGCATCATAGGATTATTTAAAGATAATCGAAGACTAATAGTTTGTGGATTACTACTAGCTAAATATGATTCACATAGATTTTTAGTCAATAGATAAACATAAATAAGTAAAAGCACATAGAAATTAAAAGATTTCCACAAAGCAATGATCCCAATAATAATTGAGTATGGAACACATTCATGAGTATTTTTTTCTCTTAACTCAATGAAATGTATCCGACGGAACAGTCATTTGATTTACCTCTATATAATAATTTTTCTTGATTAAATGCAAAGAAACATGTCTTGTTTATTTTTTGTATATCATCAAAGATAATCTACAATT
>CAJNOL010000974.1:0-10066 GCA_905250125.1 Rotaria sordida | reverse complement strand
TCATTTGAACGTTCGTTTCTTTTCAGCTCTTTATGATGCCCATCTTTCTAATTCAGCCAATTGATCATTCTTTGCTTTATTAGATGATACACTTGCTGGTTGACTATAAGCTGGAATAGGATGAGCTGGAACTGATGGTAAATCAACTCGAGTCATTTGATTTGAAAGTGCTTCTTGTTCTAATTGTGCCAATTCCTCTTCGAGTTCACGTTCATCTATATCAGCGCCAAAACCTAAAAAACAAATATAAATTAAATAAAGAAAAAAAACCTTGAATAATATGTTCATACCAACAGGACTTGAAATAGCATTAGCAATTTCATTCGATAATTCATGTTGTTCAGCTAATTCATCCATTATATCTTGAACACTATCAACATCAAGTTCTTTATGAACATTTTTTAATGCACTTGTTGCACTTTGAAGTGCAGTAAATGCTTGACCATTCATAGCTGCATTCTAAAATTCAATTAAAATTATTAAACCCAAAAAATAAACAAACATTCTCTTAAACAAATAAAATTTTACTTGTAAAGCTTCGCGTTGATATTCAAGTGTTGTTAATGTTCCATCAATTTGTTGTAAAGTTTTTTCTAAACGTTTTTTTCTTTTCAAAGCATTTAATGCATTACGTTTATTTGTTCTTGCATCACGACGAGCAATTGTTGTTTCTTCATTAATTCTTGATTCTAAGTGTTCAACTTTTTTATTAAGAACATCTTCAACATCACGTAACTGTTGTATTGCTTCTTGTGGAGTTTGTGGTGTTTTCATTTTAGCACCACCTTTTGATGAACCGCCAAACATACGGGATAAAACACCACCTTTGTTATTACCACTCATTGCAAATATATATATATGTCAAACTATAGATGTTTAGGATGTTTTGTAAATAAGTGATATAGAAATTTCGAAGAATGAGTTATGCGATAAACAACAGCAAATGAGTTTATATGTAGATGAGTTATGAATTTATCATCTGAATTATTCTCTCACCATGACTAATTATTCTTTTTTTTTATTCGATGAAAGTTTTCTTTTAAAAACAATTATATTAAAATAGATGTCGCATGAATACGAATAGATATATTGTTGAATGGGTAATTAAACAGTTTAGTATCAGTTATAAAAAAAAAAATCATACTGTCAGACATGAATTATGTCAAGGGATATGGTCGCGGAGGTGCTCATCCACTACCACTTTTAGAAAATTTCCAGCTTTTTCAAGTCAAAATCATATTTTTTTATTAAAGAAGAAAATCGTACAATGAAAAAACGAAAGTTCAGCAGCCCTACTTTTAAAAAACAGTACATAAACCTTTCCAGCTCTCAAAAATTTTTTTTGCACGTCCCCCAAATACTATTTTCTCTTCGCTGTCACATCCCTGACTACGCTAACAGCCAGTCATCATATGCTATAAACCCATATGACATCATACATTCATATGAAGATAATGTTTACGATAAACATAAATGCTTCTCGACTACGCCTATGATACACGATTGCATATGATAGTGAGTTCATCGTGAGTTGAGTTGCGCTTACCAACCACTTGGTTTTTTCATTTTGAATTCAGTAAAGAATTCAACAGTAATTATTTCTTTCAAATAAAGAAATAATGTTTTACGTGTTTCTAGGCGAACGAAAAGAAAAAGTGCCCCTCGCTACGTTTTGCATGAGAAGAACGTGTGACTGTTGATGTACTTTGAGAGCAGAGCTACAAGTTTCGATGCATTATGGAAATTCGTGTTTTCGAACGTCAGACCACCTCTTGAAAAACCTTAATGTTTTCTCTTCTGATGTAGAATTTAATTCTGAACAACAAAAATCTGTAGATCATTTCGAATCGATAATGAACAATGGCATAGATCTATGAAAAAAGAGTTCTTTGGGATGCTTTTTGGAATTTTGACTTGAAGAATACTACTCTCAAATGTTTCTTCCAAAAGTTTGAGTCATACATAAATAAGTGCAACATTTTATGGTGAATCTTGTGACATATTTTAAATTTCAGTAGAAATATTATCAATTTTTTTAGAATCACTCTTATCAGTCTCTTACCATTGCAGTTGACTGATTGAATAGCGGTCACGCTTTTCAATTTTTTTCCGATAAGAAAATCTTATCTAAAGAGCCAACGGGGCAATTTTTTAGAACGAAAAATTTTCGATCAAATCAAGTTAGAATGGAATCTTTGAACTACGTTTTAGATCTTCAAAAAAGAAAAACAAAAGTGCTCCATTCTTGATAGATTACTCGTTATATATTTATATATTCAACACAAGGATGTAGATAAATGAACAAGAAAAGAAACAGAACAAAACAGAAGATAAAATCGACGTCATCACGTGCCAATGGACATGGCACATACAGAAACATGTTTTCGTTACAAACTGGATTTTTTTTCAACAATTACACGAACAAAAAAGTCTTCATAGTGGATGAAAGGTACAATCCTTCAAAATTTTCAGTTTTTTTGAAGACAAATCCATATTGAATGGAACGATTTCAACGTGATCATGGAGACGAATGCTGTCTCTTTAACTGCACGTTTTCTAGATGGTAGCAATAGAGCTTCTAGTTTGGCAGACTTTAAACTACAGCCACGTTCTGTCCTATGGGCTAAAAATACGACTTCCAAGTCTACGCTAATGATGTTCTGGATACCCTATATCTTCTTTGTACTACTGCTTTCGATTGCACAAATAGAGGCATGAAAGGCAAATAAATGTCAGGAAGTTCAAAGTTCTTCGTTTCATTCATACAGTCTCTATTGACCGAATATGAAGTTATACTGGATAAAACTACTCATATGGCTTCTATTCTCTTTCAAACAGGAATGACAATGGAATTTCTCGTTTTGAAATGAATTTATTTGTCAATAGTGTAATGAATATCGTGCTCTCAATTGAATAGAATTTACATCTTGAAACTTTCTTCTTTTAACAGAGTATGAAAACTTAGAATATCAGTAATTTATAGTGCAAGAGAAATACTATTTTGTCGATATCGTCTTATGGTGACTTTAATGAATGATAAGATTCCTCATCAGAGTTTAACAAAACTGTTTTATCAATTCACGACAGTCATTAGTATTGTCGTAGCGTCCCAAACTTTGATAAAACAAGAACCAGTCTATATTATTTCAACATTTGGTCTTCGATCAAGGTCAAACACTTTACAGTAAGATCATAAATGCTCTTGCAACGATGTTTTCAGCGTAGAAGAAGAAATCTCTATTGTCTTTTTGTTGTCTTCTTGAAAACTATACTGAGATAAAAATATAATTCCTAAAATAATGCTTAGTGATGAAGAAGCAAAGCTAAACACGAGTTTACCGACGAGTCAAATAATGAGTCTAGTGCTATTCTATCAACTTCGCATTCAAGATCATCCATTTCTTATTTTGGCCGTAAAAGCGTTTGCAAAATTTATCAAGCATTACAATCAATTACTAACGATAGGTTCATTTGACAATATGAGTGGCATCGACAAGACAATCTTATTTCATTTTTGTCAGATACCAACGAAGAAGAGCTTCTTGTCGAGCAAAAATAATTCGACTCTAGGCGAACAATCAGTTTAAGTTGGTCGACGTGCATCAACAACCGACTATACTAAATATATCGATCAGTCCAATTCAATTTGAGCTTCGCAGAATTTCTTTGAACAACATACATCTTTTTTCTTTATAAAATCTACTTCAATACTTTTGTTTCATGTCAGTATCAATCATTTTGAATTATTCTTTTCAGACAGGAAAAGTATGGATGCTGTTCGAGAGGAAATTCACACTGACACACCTTTATTTTAATAGGTAACAAATTCGACTTTATTCAATGTTCACTATTAGTTTTTCCGCTTGCATACGGACGATGCTATTCATCGATATAAATCATATGAAAGAGACTTCCATTATCATAGAATCTTTCGACAATATTTCTTCTATCTTGCATTGCCTTTCATTTTGACTTCATCGATCTGTTGAATCAAGTTCGCATAAGCGTTATTAAAGTTGAATTTGCTGAAGTCAATACAATGTTTATTAGCTACTATATTATTCAACCATCCAGTTGGACAATATAATTCGTCTAATTTCACTGGAATAATTGATCGCTGCCGTTTTTCAGCATATTCAGCTGCCAATCGACATCCATACGATTCTCGATATTCACTTGAAAAACATATTAGAACTATAGATGATTTTTCCATTGCTTCAGCCATCATATTAGGTAATATTTCATGAGCATGTTCTCTGTCGAAAAAAACTCGATAGAAGCTCGATGCCGTTAAATGATCATAAATTTGACCACAAAGTTCTTTATCACTATAGTGATAACTGATCATTAAATTGAACGTGTCTGATGTTCTGCTATCGGGCAAATCCCAATGGTAGCTAATACTAGTTTGTCGATGAATAGTTTGTTTTTCGTCATGTTCTTGTGTCTGTTTTAAAATGAAGTTTTTCTCATCTTCCATTTTCCACTGAATACGATTTGCGATTGGTCCTAAAATTGGATCGTTTGTTAGAGATAAATGTTTGACATGGTCTATCAATTTATCGTTGTCGTTAATCTTCTCACAAGCACTCTCGTTGCCAAACAATATTGCTTCGATAATTCGTAAGGCCGGACATTGGATGGTTTCAAAGTTTAGGCTTTGATCAAGTGCACATCTTGCAAGCAACGATATACCGTCATCATTATTGGCAATTTCGTTTTTTATGAGATCATTTTGAGCAATGACTAGAGTAAAAAACAAAAAACAAAACAGTGAAATCTTGACTAATTTGTTTTAGAACTAGTATATGAAGATTAATAGAGATTGAATATCAAGCAATATTCATGGGACTCAGTTTATTAAGTATAGGTCAAAAACTTCTCTTTCTTAAGAATATCAAGAAAGTGCACATCTATACAATCTATTCGTACTGCAATTCGATAATTTATCAGTTTAAATCTAAATAAGAAAAAAACTTATCCAAGCACTAATTGTCTCTGAATGCTTATTTTCTAAATTCTAATCTGCTTACCGGTAAGTAGGAACAACGTGTGCTATGTTGTCAAATTCTGGAGATTAGCAAGTCTACTTGGATTCGAACTGTTACCAATTTCAACATAGAAAAAGCGAAGAGAAAACAGCGGACTTCAAAACTTCATGGGACTTTACAACTGGTGTCTCTGCTATTCCCTCCTCGAGAAAAAGGGTGGTTACTTTTTAGATAACTTTGTGAAATGCAATATGAAAATAACACGTGTAAGTTTATATCCAAAACTTTTCTGCTCTCCCTCCTTACAGACATTGGGTATTACATTTTCTTACCTGTAACTGCGACACTGTACTGTTTCTTTTTGTGCCTGTTGTTTAAACCCTATCAAGTGGCATTTCTCTCCTGCATATTTCCGCAAAAAGCAAGCGATCAGATTCGTTCGACGAACGGATGAGGAAATCCTTTGAAAAGTTCAACCCGATTTTGAGATTTTTCACTTATTTCATCTTTCCTAACTGACTGATGAATAGTAAATGAAAAATTCAATGTGAGATTTCGATTTCCATCCTCCATTCGAAGGAACATGAAAAGACTAACATAAAGCCGTGTCTACAGCATTGCATGCCTTCCAAAACATCATGAGTTCTTCTGATCGAAATTGTGCATCGGCTTCGTAAATGTCATGATAGATAGAGGCTTGACTGATCGGTACCATTATAATATGTCTAAATCGACATAACAAGCAGTACTGAAACTAAATATCATTGACAAAAAGATGACTGAACACCAACGAGAAATGGCTAGAGTCATCGTTTCAAATCAGAAAGACTTCTAAGATATGGTCAAGTATTTTGTTTGTGAGAAGTAGCGGAATGAATGCAAGTATTGAACCAAAATTAAACAAACCATTATTAACAAAACAAACCAAAAACAAAAATGATCAAGAGCAGCGCAGTAACAATGTAAGAAGAATAAAGAATATCTCAACGATCAACGAATTTAGAAAATATACGAAACAAATAATTAGAGCAAGACGCCTTCGATTCAATCTATTCTCGTTTTTGAAAGAGATTTTTGCACCACTTAAATCTGTCCTCTGTTATAAAAAGTAATTGAATGTGAGTTTCACATTTTAGCCTCATCAACAACTGTGCGGAAAAGTTATTTTTATAGAAAAAAGATACAGCGTTATGGCTTCCTGCCGTTGAAAAAGGCAATAAAAGTCCATTGAATCTTATACTGCTGATATTTTTATTCGTGTTTTTTTAAAGGATTTGTAATCACATATCCTAAAAAAGGCACCGAAAAAGTTGCGGAGCCATGTGTCAATGCTTGTTCGAAAGTTCTAAAACGATTTACAGGCATTCTAACAATGATCAGCGTCAGACTTAAATTTCAAAAAACCTTGGCATGATTCTTTTGAATCATTAAAAACTTGATAGTGAACATTCATCATAATTTAATTAGTTGAGATCGAGGTTCTCAAGAGAAGAAGCATAGCATCTGAACGGGACCAATTAGTTAAATCGAAAAAAAAACTGTTTTTCTATCACATGGTTATATTATTGGTAGAAATTGAACTGAGAATCTGTCCAACATTGCTTTTTGACACTATGTTACAACTCCGCATTAGATTAGTCAATTTTTGAACAGTCGAATTTCAGTATATTTTGACGTTCTATAGATTGCTCTTTCATATGGCAAAATTAATTACGGAGATACGTATTTTGTATTGACTCTGTCTTCTGATTTAATATGCGTAATAGTTTGAACGAACATTCAGTTTTAAAAAGAGTGAAACAGAATTCTACAACAAAAAAATGTTCTTGCTTCCTTCGTAAGACGTACTCTAGGTGCAACAATACGCTTCACATTTCAGTCGCTAAAACTGTTGAAACACTTCTTTTGAATAAACTGAATCATGCATAGTGTTCAATTCTAAGAGCTAATCTCGAATGAAAGTCTGTCTTATATAATCAAACCAAGGCGCACATTGGTGCCGTACATCATACTCATAAAAACAAGCAATCAGTAAATGTTTAACCTGCCAATTACTATTCTTCCTTCATTTTTTTTGTTACTTTCGGTACTTATCTCACATAAGCTTCGTTCCATACTATTGTATGAGTTGTATCCATATATATTTATCTCATTTAACAATTTAAATTTCAAGAGCATACATTCTTACCCATCTCTGACGACAAGTTATGACGGTTTTTTTATCAGGAATAGCTTCTGTTTTCTAGTACTAGTATACATTAGATGTGAATATAATTCCACAGTAGCTGGCCAGGTGATTTTAAAGAACGAACGACCAAAAATACAAAAATTAGCAATCTGAATCTTTGAACAACTCATTATGAGACTCAATATACATATATGAGCGTGGCTATGAAAATTGGCAACAGCGAAATGAACATACGTGTATGTTACAAAAAAAACAATATGGTGGCATATTGTCTTGGAATGTTTTTGAAAGTACTTTTTTACATCATGAGTTCTATAGTAGTATACACTGTAAAAAAAGACGTTAGATAATAAACCTTCAATGGTTTATTATACGTTGTATTTTCATAAACGCTTTTCGTAGAGTTTACTAATCTACGACTTTTTTTTTCTATAGTACATATCAATGCCAACGTTTTGATTATTGCTCTTTGTTCCTTCCTCAAAAACTATCAATAACTCACTTAATGGAACAATTCTGTTCACATAATTCAACTGTTTCAAAGGAATCATCTGAGCAATTTACTGACTCAAATGTACCATTCGTTACGTCTCTGAGAAGTGCTAATAGTGCCGATTACGCATGCAAATCTAGTTGAATGGCCTATTTTTTTGGCATCGCAGAGAATTCTATATTTTTCACTTTTTATCTAAGAATTTTTTCTCGCGAATTGCCTATGAAAAGTAGTACTATTTCGAGTGAGAATGAATGTTGTGATGGACCGCAACAATTCTTAAGCGATTTTTATTTTCTCGAGCCAGGGTTTAATCATTACTCCTTCGAAATAGCTCTATATTTATAGTGCACTATCAATTCGCATGAAATTTTTTTGTTGGAATAAAGTGATATTTATAGCAAAGTTCGTACCTTCAAGGTTGGCCAATACATCATCTAACTTTATTCCATGATATGTTAGCGATAGTTCATTCATTGTATTTTCTATAAAGAACAAATAATTTTGTGCCATATCTAATGGATTGCTGATTTTATCAATATTCTCTTGATTCAATATCGCAGACAATGTTTGTGATGTAAATTGTATTGTTCTATTTTTTGCCTCATGTAATTTTGCACAAATTCTTCCGAATTCTTTCTCTTTCAGTAGAGAAAAAATTTTCTCTTCGAACATCAAATTATACAATAGTGTTATTGACCATGACATAAGATCAACATCAGCGTGGAATAATTCATGGTTTTTATAAACAGTTGCAACTAGTGATTCTGTACGTAATATGTTAATCATTTGATCAATTATTGGTTGATGAACATCTAAAACAGAAAACATCATAACTCTTATAAAAATGATTAATATTCAATGTATTCAAAAACTACTAAGCACCAGCCAATTACAATAACAGCATTTGTATGAATTCCGACCTAGTCGATGGTTCAGTTAGCTTAATCATCAGAATAGAGTATCTACTTGGGTTCTGACCTGATTTGAATCAGCTAATCAAAAAGAACTCTCCAAACTCGCCAAATTACCTAGTGAGCCTACTAATTAAGAGGATCGTTTTAATATTTGTAACAAAAAATTAGGCAAGTAGAATGTTAACTTACGCGAAACAATTATCAGAGAACCGAAGTCAAATTTACTGGACGTCAAACAACGACTATCTCCTTACTCTTTCGAGACTAAATCAGGTTCTAGCAACAAGAACTAGTTGGTAGCAATGTTGCGAATACTACATATAAGTAAGATCCATACACTTTATCCATAAGAAAATTTATATACTTGAAAGATCTTTCATTCGAGCAGAGACTATTACAAGTACATTTTCTATGTCCTACTCTGTTTGTCTCGTCCTATGAAAAAGGTAAAGTATGGCTCTATAACGGTCTCTGCATTTTGTTTCCGCATTGCGCAATAGAATTTTAACATTGCGTGTATTAACAATTACAGGGTAGTTATGTATTATCACCTTGTTGCTCTATCTCTGATCTACTTCAGAAAGCAACAAAGAAGCTGAACTAAGCTCATCTTTGGCAATATTCTGCTCATGCTACTCTTGTTGGTCCTCTTAGAAGTTCCAGAACGTTCGAATGAGTTGTTGAATCTCATAAAGATTTTCTACAATTTAATAGAGATTCTTTTGAAAGCCACCAAGTATGTTTCTAGAAATCTTCAGAAGTCGAGTAAATGTCTCTAACTATCTCATAAGACTCAAGAAAATTCATAAGAATGTCAAAGGCACACACAGGCAAGAATGACGCCCATAAAAGCTTTTATGAATGCCACAGACTTATTCAAGAGCTTCATACGAGTTTCACTGAGTTCAGAGATGTTCCGAATTTTTTTTAATAATTCATAAATGTGTATGTAACAGATACCATAAAAGATAGACACTAATCAAAATTTCTGAGGCGATTCATTATCATAAAAATCATTTTGTTCAGAGAAGATTTTCATCATTCACAGAAATGTCTTTTCCTACTCTACGTCGGGACACTTTTCGAGGAAAAATTCTAGAATACTTTACCTATTTCACCGTGAATATCCCTGAGGTAATAGATCTTTTTCTGTCAATATGCAAATTATCTGAAATAAACTAGGAAAATTCTTCTTAGTGAAATTTTTCATATGTGATATCCTGGTCTCTCTTTAAAAAATGTCCACCTACGTCGCTTCTTCTGTTAAACAACGAAGCTCATCAATGAGTGACACACAACTATACGAATATCTCGCAGACAGCAATCAAAACTAGGATATGAGAGATCGAATGTATTCTTTCCACCAGATTTCCAAGAATATTCGAACATTTTAATTAGTATAAAAAAAATGAAGCCTTTCATATAATGCTTTTCATTACATACCTGTAATAAAATATCTTTTTGTTGCTGGTGTTAA
>CAJNOL010000973.1:9448-83751 GCA_905250125.1 Rotaria sordida | reverse complement strand
TGGTACTCTATTTTGCTGTAACATATTAGCAAGATATCGAACTCCTTGATCATTAATATAATTTTGAGAGAGATCAAGTGTAGTTAGTGTCTAGATACAATAAGAAGTCTATGAAAAAAAAAACAATGATAGAAAAATGATAAATAATTTTACGTTATTTTGTATAAGTGCATCAGCAAGAAACCGTACTCCGTAATTACTTATATGATTTTTATATAAGTAAAGTGAAATTAATGTCTATATATAAATAGAAATGTTTGATAAAAAAGAAAATAATGTAATAATATTATTACATTATTGTGTTGAAGAACATCAGCAAGATATTTTGCACCTTGATCATTGATTTGACATTGAGGCAAATGAAGTTCAATAAGTCTCTACATGAACAAACACAAAAAAAGCTGTTAGCATAATTCTTGCGGAATTAAAATATGAAATACGATGTAGCTGCTATTTATTTCGAAACATATTTCTTCAGTTTCCCCTGACCAAAACTGCTGGCATCACTGCTACTAATGCTCATTTAAAGAAAAAAAGATGAGTGGGTATTTTTTAAATAACTTTTCATAACAGCAAGATACAGCGCTGTGGACTAGAACATCTATGACTCTTGAATAACTAAATATAGAAATCTGAGGCTTGCATAGTTTTGTAAAAGTTCGAATGTATACTTGATAATTAAAAATTCACTATATAGTGTTTCATAAAATACATGTGAATAATAAAAAGAAAAATTTTTTTCTTACGGTATTATTTTTTAATGCATCAGCTATAATTTTCATATCTTCATCGATCATAATTTTTCGTTCGAAATTCCATTCTTGTTGTGTTTGATTATCAATAATTAATTTTTCAAGTTGTGGATTATAATATGCTATAGTTTCATCTGGTTGTTTTAAAATATCAATTAATTGTCCACATTGTAGAATATTATGTCTAACATTTTGTATTTGATCAATTCCTTCAATATAATAAATATGTTTTGTCGGTAATTGTAATCCTTGTAATATTCGATTTCTTCGATTTATATAATCAAAAAAATCTTGTCTAGCATACATTAATTTCATTGGATCATTACTTGATAGAAGAATTTCTAATGTTGTTTTTTGTATATCTAATTGTTGTAATTCATTTTGTAATCGAATTTTAAAATCTTCCATTAATTTATTATTATTTTCATCGATATTTTGAATTTTTTCTAATATTTCTTTTTCATGTTCATTAATAATTCGTTGTAAAAAATTCATTGAATCATTAATCATTAATTTTTTTGATTCATATTCATTTTTAATTGTAGTTATTGAAGTATCTGTTTGATTTATATTATTATTTAAAGATAATTCAATATTAAATAAATCAATATTTACCTTAAATTAAAAAAGAAAAATTAGAAATATTATAAAATAATTATATTTTATAAAAATTTACTTTTGTTTCTAAATCTTTAGCAGCTTTACGAAGTAATATATATGGATGATCTTTATGTTCATATAATAGACAATCACTACAAATCGATGTATCACATTTTAGACACCAATGTTTTAATTTTTCATCTTGATGTTTTTCACAAGATATTAATTCGATTGATTTTTCTTTGAGTGGTATTGATTGATGATTTTGAAATGCACGTAATTCATGAATTTGACGAGAACATTGTGCACAATAATTATTTGTACAATTGTTACACCAATATTCAGATGTAAGCGAATTACAATTTGTACATGGAATTAAACCAGAATTAAAATCTATAAGAATATTTATAGAAAAAAAAAATAAAAATATAAATGAATTGATTTACTTACTTAATGATTCAATTATATTACGCATTGTTCTATTTACTTTTAATTTATCAATAGAATTTTTTGGTACTATAGCTCCATCATGTTGAGGACATTCAAAGTGTTCAGGATGATTTGATGCAATCTGTTTAATACACCGTAGACAATATGTATGTGAACAAGGTAATATACGTGGATCCTCAAATTGTTTTTGACAGATGCCACATTTAATTAATTTTTCTCTTAGTGTCATATTACTGGTTATCATTTCGTACGTTTGAAATAATACATAAAATTAAAAATCAATTATAATCTAGAATATTAAAATTACTGAATTGATATAGTGTATTTCACTCTTTTGTTGTTTTTTTCTAGTAATAATAAAATACTGATCAAAAAGAATGTTAGTAATGTAAGAAGAAAAGTATGTATTTGATATATAAAGATAAGAGAAGTTGTTTCATTACTGCAGAATAAACAGTAATGTGTTTTTATATCTTTACCTTCAATATTTTCATTATCTCAATGAAACCAGGTAAACAAAAGCATTCTTTTATTATTATTTATTTTTTGTTAATTCTCACAAGGTCTGCTTATCGGTTGTGAAAAAGTCTAGCGTATTTATTTGAGGTAAGTCTCATAAAATATATGAAAATGATGCACATAAACAGAGAGAGAAAGATACAACCTTGACTACAACGATTGAAACATACTATGAGGAAAACATTGATTTTCTTTCCATGCAATTCAAACCGGACGAAAGCTGTCCGTACTTGTCGATAGGGATAAAGAAACTTGCCGTAGTGCGATAAGTAAATAGTCGTCTATTCTCTGACCACCATTCTATCACAATATATCAATAGTTATTCTCTAATCGAGTGGTAGTGCAAGTAATCATGCAATATGAATTTGGTTTATTTGATTGCTAGGTGATGTTTCAATTTGGTCGAAAGAAAAAATGTTGATCATATAAAAATGGTGAAAATGTTTCAGATATTTGTTAAGCATGGAATATGCATGTAGAGGTAGGTATAAAGAGAAGACTGATATCAGCATGCACATCCACCCTCTTCGATATGTTAAGGATACTCTTCTTCGTTGATTGATGATCTAACTAGACGAAGTCTTTCTCTCTGCGATTATTGTTATTTGTTCAATGGTATTTGTAAAGCTATAATAAAGATCATTAAAAAGAAGAAAATGATTCTTTGCCATAACAAAAAATATATATATATATATGTCGTTGCTACAAATTTTAATGGTTATTATGTGAGCAATGTAGGAAGAGAATATTATTGACAATAAAATAAACAATTAATAACAAAAAAACAAACAAGATCGATATAGAATACTAATGAAATAAATCGAAAGAAAAAAAAAATTTACATTTCATAAATAAACATAAGATTTTTCTTTTTTTTGTTTAAGAAAATAATTTTCTTTATCATTAATATTGACATATCTGACATGTTGCTTATCGTTGATAACTATATTATAACGACGTAGTTTTAAAAAATTCTTGGAGTTGTTATAGTTCTACTATTTGTTGTAATATAATTATAATTTTTACTAAATGAAGATTGAAAATTTTTCATTGATGATGATTTATATAAATTTTGATCAGCATTAACATTTATTTTAAGATGAGTAACAGTCAATGTTTTTCGTATATTAATAATACGTATCATTGAATCAATTTGTTCATAACCATCTGCATTAAGACGAACAGTTGACCATGTTAATAATTGAAAACGAGCATGATTTCGTTGACCTCGTCGATGAGGTAATGCTAAAAAAAGAAAAAAGAAAAAAGAACAAGTTTTCAAGAATAAAGAAATAATAGACATTTTTTCTTACCAACATAAATAGCTAAATCATAATTTGGTCGTATAACACACATACGTCGTTGAATAAGTCTTAATGATAAATCATCATCTTCTCCACCCCAACCCCAATATAAATTTGAAAAACCATTTACTATTTTATACATATCTAATGTTAATAGAAGAACTCCTCCAATTAAAAATTCATAATAACGTGTATAACGTTGTGTATTATTTAATTGTCGAACTCGTGTTGTTGTATGTTTTGGATGTGTAGATTCACATGAATATAAATTTCCATCATTTTCAGGTATTAAATCAACATCATGTAATATAAGACATGTTATATTTAATAATTGTTGTTGTTGTTGAATATAACGAACACCAGCATTATATAATCGACCTTTATTAAATCGAGAACGAAGTGGATAAACCTTGAGAACAAAAAAAAACAAATTACACAATAAGAATTTTTTTTTCTTTCTAGAACTTACCTGTTCGATAAAAATAATTATATATGTAAGAAGTTGTCTTCGTGCAAAGGCATGTATATTCAAGAGAAATACTTTAGAATTATAATCTCGATTTTGTAATGGTACTAATATAGCTGTTCGTTGTGCTGATATTACTTCAATAGGATACCACATTCCATTTTCATATCGATATGGTATATTTTCAAATGTAATATTTGAAGCAAATGATGTTTGATTTTGATTTTTTAGAAAAATTTTTGTATAAAAATTTTCTATATCATTAAATGTTATATTTGAATATGGTATAACAAATGGAAATATTCCACGTAAATATGGAGAAAATTTTGGATGAAATTGAGATAAATTTTTTTTTGGTTTATCAAATTTAAATGAATGACAAGAAATTGATGTACGTAAAGTAAATTCATTATATGGAACTAATAAATATTGTGGAGGAATTGATGATGATTGAATTAAAGAATTTCTTTCAAATTTATGACAATTATTTGATACATTATAAATAATTGACATAATATTCATATATCTTATATAAAATATTAATATATAAATAATAATAAAGATCAATAAAAATGAGAAAATTTTTGATGATAAACTACATCGACGCCAATGAATTATTCGCATATCTGGAAAAAAAATTCATCATCTCTTATATATATATCGTTTTGTATTGAACCTCATACAAGAAAAAAAGAATACGATTATGAATACGTATATATTAGTTTTGATAATAACTATGATAAGAATTTGTTATTCTATTATTCGAAATAATAGTAGTGTATATACTCTTATGTTCAGGGGGCACAAATCATAGAACAAAAAGAAAAAAATATGCATACAATTGAATATAGGTGAGACGAGAAGAGAATAATATGAATATGCATTAAAATCTTAGTGAAAACGACTTAACATAAAAGGAATAGAAAAGAAACGAAGCTTTGTCAAATTCTGTTGATTTTAACAAGTGAACACTTAGACATAATCAAATGACGACCAAGAATGAGAGTAAAGACATAGTCGACCATATTTTATTCGGTCTATAATTATGCATACTTTGCATTTGTCATAAAATATATTGTTTTCACTGATATAAAAATATTATCAAGTAGCATACAAGTTCACGTGTGAAATGATTATGAATCGATTTTGAAAATGAAAAAAAACAAAAGTTATAAAAATTTCTTCAATAGTCGTTTTTAACGCTTGAACAAAAAAAGTATCAAAATACAAAATCAAAAATTTTATATGAGTAGTCGATGTGCGAAAGTCTAAAGATTGATCGGAGACAGCAAGTATATTCGATATTGTTTCACATAAGGATACTAAAAAATTTTCAAAACAATCTTGTTAGATTTACTGAATGATAATGAATAATTTTCAATTATTGAGAAGGTATACAACTATTCCGCCATTTTTGGATTCTCTGAGAATATACCTTATTTCGATATAGTAGCCACTCTCGATAGTATTACTAAAAATATATTACTTGCTTTGCTATACTTATTTTTTGTGTGTGTGTTTCAATTTTCAATGGGCAGGTATTGTATGACATGGTAGAATTTTGTCAACTTCTTGATAAACATATTGCTGGCATGCATTTTATATTTATTCTCAATTTCTACAGAAAATTTTATGCTTATGTAAATAAATTCGAATAAAATTTAATAAGTTGTATTATGAATAAGATCAAAATCAGAAATATTTCTTTTGTTGATTTATTTTTATATTAATCAAAATTCAAAGCTACTATTCAATACATTTGATAATAAATATATGTGTTTCTTTTTTTTAAGTAGTCATCATTGCCAATGGGATAAATCTCTCTTCCATATGAATGGCATAAGTGTATTTATTTTGACGATTGCTTTACATTTTTTTCCAGTCTAGTAGACAACAATGTACAAGTTTTCACTACGAAAATTGTTTTTCGTTTTCAATCTTCTTGATGACAATGTTTGTAGATTATAAAATAAATTTCTGTCTATATGATTGTGTTATTTTTTGCTTGTCTCACTATCTGATGCAGGTCAGCTATCGACGTCTATGTACTTTATAATAAAACTGTAAAAACAAAATAATCTATATTTGTGTTCGAAGTTTTATAAATAATTTTTTTTGTGACACAAATATTTCTAAGTATCAGAAATAAATAAAATTATATAATATTCAAGTTAAACTATAAATTATTTGTCGAAATGATAAAAATATAACAATTTCCGACACCATGAACAATAAATGAAATCAGAAATTGAATGCTTTTCTTCATCATATAGAGATAGTTCGAAGGAAAAACACGTTTCGATAATATTAGGAAAACATCTAGAATGAATATTCGTATATCCATTCACAAACCAACTGTCTTGTGTAAATTGACGGTAGACTGCTGTCGCCATCTGAATATGGGTAATAGTTTAATTATATTATTTCGGGCGAACATTTGAATATTTAATTGATCGAGCGTAACTCGATCATATATGGTGAATAATATCTTTCATCTGTCAATTGAAATATGAATCGAGTAGTTGTATCTTGTTCTTTGTTTTGTCTTCTTTATAAGTAGACATTGCTTAGGCATATTGGAAATAGGAACATGGTCCGGTCAATATTCGACATGAGATTCGGTGAGTTGTTCAGACTGCGAACAAGTAACGATTTAGGACTGAACATTCGAAACTTAATATACTTAAAATGATTGAAAACTTTGAATTTGGACTGATGGAAAAGGAAGGATCATATAGATGAACAGATTATGTCGAAAATGAAAAATATGTGAAAGGAAATGATGTCTGCAAAGTACGTATTTTTATTTTTTCTACTATTATTGATTGTTATTCGAATGTTTTAATCTCGTTGCCTTTGCGATCTTGAGGATGGATGTTGGTGAAGAAAAGACTAACATCTATACCCTAAAACTCTTCTCTCTTTTGATATTAATAAAAAGAAAAAGTTCATTATCGGCATGCAACTTTTCAATCTCTTCCTTTCGACTTTTCCTCATTCCTATTTTTTCCATTCAGCTTCTGCATTTTTCACTGTATATATTTTCCTGTTCGATATTTTATTTTTCTGCGTTTAACACCAAATCCTTGAAATTCATCTTCAGGGATTCAACTATTTGATTCCCGAAGGCGTAAGAAAAGAGGTCCATGCCGATATTGACATCATCTCCCGCTGCTCTTCCTTTCCGCTTTCTTCTGTATGTTGCCTCTATTGTTCTTTCTTGTGTTCATCTTTCTCTCTTCTATATAAGCGTGTGTTATATGTGAAGTAACTAAACATCATTACTGAAGGGAGCGGTACGCTACTATCGTTACAAGATCGACGATCTCTTCCTCCATATTGACAGTGCACTGAACAATGTATGAATGAGAACTTGCGTTTCGAGATCTCATTGAACTTATTGTCATCTTTTCGTCTTTGAAAGTGAATATTCGAGTGTTTTGAAATTTCTTGCAACAAATTCTTCAACTGATGCATTAATTTCGTAGGTATTTTTTATCTAATGTCTGCTAATAACTTTAGAAGTTTTTTCAAGAAACACTTTAATACGTTCTGCTTGAAATTAGTAAGTCAATTTTTTGAAGCAAAAAATATCGAACATTGCTAGTCGTTGAATTTTCATTACAACCTATCATTTTGAATCCGTATGATGAATGTAGAAAGATTGTTCACGAGTATTACTAAACAAATTGATTTCTTCAATTATTTTTCTTCTTATCCATCAAGATGAATGTAATCTCGAACAAGAGAAATGTCTTGTTGGTAACGAATGAAACGAAATCGATGAGTAAGAATTCTCCAACTATGTTTTCGTTTTAATACTAATCTTGGTTGTGCATTACTTTCTTCTATTGTTTCTTCAAATTCATTCTACCCATCATATTCACTTGCCTCAGATTAATTTCCTGATATATTTTCGAATGACTCTGTCTGATCAAATATTGGCTCATCCCATATCGTAAATACCGGACAGTTTTTAGCGATAAACCGCGGTAAATTACAGTAATGGGAGCCGGTAACCGGACCGATAAAACCGCGGTAAACCGGAGATCATTCTGAGCATTTTTATGACATGGGAAGATGGAAGAAAAAAAACGTTTAAAATAGCCAAATCGATGATTTAAAGCAATGAAATGTCAAAGTTTATTGGCGATCCAGTAAACCAGTTCATTTTAGAGGTAAACCGCGGTAAATCTTAGTGACGGGAGCCGGTAATCGGACCGGTAAAACCGCAGTTAACCGCCGATTTTTATCACATGGGATGGTAAATTTCGCATAATGAGGCTGATACAAGTTTTGAAGAGATACTCGCTGAACTCTTTAACTTGTTTATTTTTCATAGACCGGTCGGTATCATTTCTTAAAATAAGTACATCTAGCATAGGTATAAATATCAACTGTTTCGATCATTGTTTAATATACATATTATATGAAAGTTTAAATAAATCAAAGTCAAGTCAGAAATGATCTATTTAATATTTTATTATTCTTGACTTAAATTATGCGATTATTACATTGATGCTAATAACTTATCATCATTTGTCGAGAAATTTCTAGTTTTTTTTTTGATTTATCCTTTACATATCATAGAAATAATATGCTTCATCTATACTATTAACTCAATTTATGTGAATTGAATTTCTTCCTTCTCCTATCGATAACTTGTCGGAATTTACTGCTACTATGTTCGTGCTCATATATCCACTATTTTTTTTCTTCTGTTCATACTAAATAATTGTTCTTTTCTTTTCTCTCTCGTTCCTGATCGATGCACACCCGTACCTTTCGTTAACATACCGTGTTTTTTTCTTTTTGCATATAGACAATGTTTAAGGGGGCCCCCTCCGAAAATCGATTTTTTGAAAAAACACATATTCTAGTCGTCCTTGGTGTCCTCTTTCAGAATATGTATAAATTGTATAAGAACGGAACATATTTTGCCAAATTTTGGGGCATCTATTGGAAATCATAGTGGAAAATCGACTGTTGTGTTGATCTTTTTACTTTAGTTATCGGCGATTGATATCGTTCCATCTTCTTCATCAGCCGTATAAAACCATCGACGTATCAAGTAATCATGTTCAGACTGTTGCAGTCAGAGAAAGAAGCTTCAAAATTAGGTTATTTTTCGTAAAGGTGGCGCCACAGTAAACTTAGATTTAGAAATTAGCTTAATTTTTTCTTGAAAATATCATCAACTGTAAAAACTTTTTACATACTTTTCAATGATATATAACATTCTCTAATTTCCTATACAGAAACATCATCAACTACTTCGTAATGTTATTATTCGTTTTTCTTAGCTTCACTATTTTATCGTTTACTGATCACTGTGGAACATTTTCCCAGTCCACTGTTTGACATACACTGCTAAGATTTTTGTTTTATTCAAAAGATGAGACTTTTCTCTAGAAATTGTAGGGACACATTTTAAAAATATGTATCCATTGTTCAGATATATGAAAATCTTTGAAAGAGCTCGAAAACAGTTTTCGCGATTCTCAGTTTGAAATGGTTACTATAGTTCAACGAAAATGAATTTCAAAGAAAACTGTTCCTACAATTTCTAGATAAAAGATTTTTCTTCATTTTGAAACAAAGTTCAATATTTTTCATGCTATCAAACATCGGGAAAATGTTCCGTGCCAGAAGCCTCGTTTTTAGGAGTAAATTGAGTATAACTCATTAATTATCAAAAATGATTGGTTCAAATTTTTATCAAATGCTAGTTACATTAGTTGTTCTATATCCTGAAATTTTCATCGAAATCTATTGCACCGTTTAGAAGATAGATTTCGGAGTGGGGATTCCCCCTCTTAATATAACGATGCAAAACTCTTTTTGTTTGCTTGTTTATATTCAGCAGATGATATGTTTTTTTATTATATACTTAATAATAAAGTTTATTTAGTCTTTTGTTAATCAGGTATTTAATATATTGATTTTCTTTTGATGTCATATTTTTTTTTTACTGATAAATTAAATCATAATGAAAGATGTCTTGCTAAAATGGGTCATTACAAACATTCATAAACATACAAATAAATGTCATGTATGTAAACATAATCGAAAAATTTTTCATCATAACTGAACCGTGACCGTAATCCAACGAATGTGACAAATAAATCTCAAAATAGATACGAATCACTGATGAATACGTGTTACTTAATCGAATATGTACATATGAAGGTTAGTATAATTAAATACTAGACAAATCCTTTCAAGTATAAAATTATCGTTATTAATTTAACTTTGCCCATTTTTTTTCTTTGAAATATTTTTGTTCAATCCACATATTATTCTATAGTGTCGGATGTATAAGCTTTTATTATTCGAAAATCTTGTGAATGTACTTTTGTTAGCTAAAACCATTTCCGATATGTTTAAGAATGATAATAAAACGGAAATTATTATTGTTCTATTCTTGTCTTTTAATAATAGAAAATAGAGCCTTTTTTTTTCTTCTATCCATTGTTATTATGTGTGAATTGTTAAATGTACACGCATGAGAAAATCATCGTTTTATCAAAATAATGCAATAGATTTCAAACTTTTGCTTTTGCTTATTCATAGTGAATATGATTCATTATCGTTCTCTTGCTGCAGTTTTTTTCTTCTATAAGATAATTGCAATTGACATATATAAATGTTTGTAGACGCATCTTCACCTGTATAGTTTCACGCATCATTGACATCCATCGTCGTAATAATATTGTACAGAAAAAGAAAAATATTGTAAAATGTATGAGAAAAAAAACCTGTTCTTTTTCTTTCGATTGTTTAACTATCTATGTAATGGTAGTTGTATAGTGAACGAAGAACAGAAAAAAAAAGGACAATCTTCCTAATATTTTACCATATGATAGAAGCGTATGTGATATGGATGAATGTTATCTAATAAAATTTGAAATGATCTTTTCCCTTTTTTTACATTGTTTTTGAAATAGTTGTTAGAAATAGTTTAATCTTTTTGTTTTTTTTTTAACACATATTTTATGTGTTGTATGTGAGCGTAATGTTCTTTCCATATTTGACTTCCGATAGTTTTTCTTTTATTCCATTTATATGTCAAGAATAGAATACAGAAGAATGAAATATTATTATACATTTAAGAAAATTGATTGTCGTTTTAGATAAATATGAGCTTTTGTTTTTTATTTTTATGTTGACATAAAAATATTCATTTGTCTGAAACTTTACCCCTTGAGATAAGGTTATGTGTATATAGAACAAGTCCAATGTACTAGTATTTCATAAAAGATATAACATATTCCAAGGTCATCTACATGAAGAAAGTGTGTGTGCATTGTATTGAGCAAAAAAATAATAAATAATAAAATGAGTTAACAAATAATATTATGCTTATTTTTTGTTATGAAACATGTAAAATGTTTTGTTGTTTTAGACACTATTACCTTTCATTTATAATGAGTACAAACAATATAAATAGTCAACAACCTTTAGCACAATTGGCTAGTAATGATCGATTAGAAAACGATGATAATGAAACTTCAAAACAAAAACAATCTTCTTCTTCTCCTTTAATAGAAATAAATTCTAATAATGAAAGTCCGAAGACATCAATTAATAATTATGAAAATCTTGATAAAGATTCACAATATAATATAGATGCATTAACACCGGCTCAACAACGTGAACGAACAGGAACTTTAATAGTCATTGGTCTTATTGCTTTTCTAATTGGTATCAAATTTTAATTTTAAAATAAAATAAATTAAATCAAAATTTTTCTCTAGGTGTTGATTATGCTATTATTTTACCTACAGCTTGGGGTTATCTTAATTCATTCGGAGAATTAAAACATAGTGGTCTTGTCATCGGTGGACTTTTAGCTGCATTTGCATTATCAAGTTCAATTGCTGGTTTAATATTTGGACATTTGAGTGATATTGGTTATTCATTAAAACAAATTGCTATAATTTGTATTGGATTTAAAATAATTGGAAATTTACTTTATTTTATTGGTATTAATTTTTATGTTGTTATTATAGCTCGATTAATTGCTGGAATTGGAATGGGTTTAGTAGTAAGAGATTATTATGAAGAAAAAAATTTGTTTCCATTTTTAATTTGATTGTTGTTGTTTGTTTTTTTTTTCTTTAGCCACCAACATTAGCAGAAATATCAAGAAGATCAACATCAGACACACGAACACAACTTCTTGCAAAAATACTTGGTAACAAAACAAAAAAAAAGACTTTACTAAAAAGAAAAAAGAAAATTTATTTCCTAACTATTTTCTAGCTTGTCGTCAAATAGGTCTTTTTGTTGGTCCATGTTTTACACTTATTTGTAGAACTATGAATTTTACATTATTTGGTTTAAATGTAACAATATATAATTCTCCAGGTTTACTTATGGCAATTTTATGGATAATAACATTAATTTTAACAATCTTTTTCTTTTTTGATGCACCAAAAACAATAGTAAGTTGAAATTAAATATGAAGAAGAAAACAAAAAATTGAATTTTGTTTTATTTTAGAATGAAGAGAAATTATCATCAGAAGGATGCAATAGAAACTCATTAGCTTTTGTATGTAAACGTATTTCTTCAACATGCAGAAAACCTACAATTATAGTATGTTGTGATTTCTTTTTCAAAGTTTAAAAAAGTATTTTATATTAATAAAACGGACACTAAATATAATTAGACAACTTTGAAAAGTTACAAGTTCTCTTAATCTTTGAATTATCGAGTACAAATTTTGTTCTTCTTCTTGAGCGTATTTAAAAGCAATAAGGTGAGGTTTTTCTTTATATCCATACAGAAAAAAAGAAAATCAAATTTCAGAAAACCTCGACTCCACAGTCTTCTTTTTTTGTCAAGTTTAAACTCATTATCTCTTTTTTCTTAGTCAATATAATGCAAGTTAAAATAAGAAAAACCACAAAAATATTTACTTTGGAAATAAGTTATTTTTAGTGATTTTAAAAACAAGGGGAGGAAAAGCGAGACTTCGAAGTACAGTAAAAAAAGTGAGACATTCATGAAAAATACTCTAATTATATTGAATAAATTCACTTTGATATCAAGTTTTAAATCATTGTAATTTAGCATATATTTATTGTCTATTTCCGACAAAAATGGCTGTGAGCATTTTTTTTGAATAACTTTTGATTGGCTTAGTCTATCGAGCTCTGGGTTTCAGCATTGGAAAGAGCAAGTTCTGAGGCATCTGTCGATATAATATTCACTAGGGTCAAAGACATTTTTTTTCCAACTGTTTACGCATCGCTATGTTTTTCATGCAACATTTTCATAAGTTTTTATGATAATCTAACCTGAGAATACACCAAATTGTAGTTCAAATCGTCCTGTATACATAGTGTAACTTTCACGCTTTTATCATGTCTAAATGATTTCTTTTGTCAACGAGATCATTTTAAGTTGTAGTAATTTTACAACATAGATCAGAGCAATATGGGCTACAATTTGGTATATTTTGAGGTTAGATTATCATAAAAAACTTATGAAAATATCGAATAAAAAACATAACGATGCGCAAACTATTGGAAAAAAATGCCTTTGATCCTAGTGAATATTATATCAATACACGCCTCAGAGTTTGCCCACTCCAATGTTGAAATCCAGAGCACGATAGTCTGAACCAATCAAAAGGTATTCAAGAAATGCCATTCAGCCATTTATGTCAGAAATGGACAATAGTAATATTTATACCATATTTTTCGCGGAGATATAAGAGATAAAGTATACAAGGCTAATATAGAATTTGTAGTCCTAGAAAATTTTCTGTTCGCCCATAGATGCCAAGAGAGAGAGGAAATTTTTGCAAATAGATAGTCAAGAAAAAGCTTTCATTGCTATCCATATGGAATTAAAATATTAAACACGGTGAAACTAACGGGTGGCCCATAAATAATTATACTGTTAGTATTTTCGAAATTTCTACTCTATTATCGCTTTGACTAAAACACTTTTTTTATCAAAAGATAGCGCTTGAAATTCTCTACAAAACTATATATAACTAGATCCTAAAACTGTTTTAGATATATTTGAAAAAAGATGAAAAATAAAGACATACAAAAAGCTGGAAAAAATAACGGGATGGACATAATGAAAGGTCGTGCTTTGTATATAATATTTTCATTACTTCACCCTATTAAAAAAACAAAATATACCAAAAGGTGCAGCATGAAAAGCTCTACAATTTACATAAGGTCACCTATTTTATAGTTGCACTTTTTATTTTCAAAATGGACAAAGTTTTGAGCGATCAAATTTCGACCGTGCGAAAATGATATTGTTTCTTGGTACAAGATGACTTCGTTTTTTTATTTCCTCTTTTTATAATTTGTTCCTTGTAAATTGTAGAGCTTTTCACGCTGAATCTTTTGGTATATTTTGTTTTTAAGAAAACATATCAGGTAATAAGAAGATGAAATAAGAAAAAATGACTTCATCTTGTGTCAAAAAAACAATATTATTTTTGCGCGGTCGAAATGTGATCGTTCAAAACTTTGTCCATTTTGAAAACAAAAAGTGCAACTATACAATAAGTAGTCTTGTGTAAATTGTAGAGCTTTTCACGCTGCACCTTTTGGTATATTTTGTTTTTTAATAGGGTGAAGTAATGAAAACATTATATGCAAAGCACGACCTTTCATTATGTCCATCCCGTTATTTTTTCTAGCTTTGTGTATGTCTTTATTTTTCATCTTTTTTCAAATATATCTAAAACAGTTTTAGGAACTAATTATATATGGTTTTGTAGAGAATTTCAAGCGCTATCTTTTGATAAAAAAAGTGTTTTAGTCAAAGCGATAATAGAGTAGAAATTTCGAAAATACTAACAGTATAATTATTTATGGGCCACCCGTTACTTTAATCATTGTGAGAAATCTCAGCATTTATATGACAGATTGAAAATCTACTAGGAGATCACAAACCGTGGCAGATATATTGACTTCTTTTGTCAGTAGATAATTTTGTCGGAAGAAAAGAAGAGAAAAAACAATGAATACATTTCAATTTCTATATCATTCTCTATGAAAAACTTTTATTATTAAAATTTAATTTAGGTTCTTCTTATAACAGCATTTATTGCTTATTTTAATCAAACAGCACTTGAAACAGCTTTAACACCATTTACAAATATTCAATTTGGTTGGCATGAATTAGAAGTATCAGTTCTATTTGCTATAGCTGGTATTGAAATAACTCTTGTTTATGTTATTTTACATTTTGTAACAAAAAAAATTCATGATGAAGCAATTCTATTATTTGCTTATATAATACTTAGTATAGCTTGTTCAATTGGTGTTATTATTTTACCATTTTCTGAAGTTGGTTCAGACAAATATTTACCAGTATTTTTATTATTTGTTGGTTTAGATATTTTTGCATTACCACTTATTGCTGTAACAACAACAAGTTTATTTACACAACAAACACATAATGATCAACAAGGTATTGGTCAAGGTATACAACGTTTTGTTATTAATGTAGCAACTATTATTGGTCCATTATTTGCTGGAAGTTTATTAAAAGCAACATGGTTAATGATTTCTTTTATGTTTATTATTGTTCTAATTGCTACACTTTTAGTTACACTTGTTTATCCATCATTTTCATTATCTAACAATGATGAATTATCAGCATTAATACCACCTGAGAATAAAAAATAATTCAAAGAAAATAAAAAATTTAATTAATTGTTTATTTTGCTGAATTTTATTTTATTTTATTTTTTTTTTTGTATAGAGAAAAACAAAAATAAACAGAAATGCGATAAAGAAAAAACAAAACAGTTTAAATTGACTCATCTTCTTCACTTGAAAGTGTATCGGAAAGATTTTTACGTTTATTATCACGTAATGATAAATTTAATATTCCTTCAATTTCAAATGATTTTCGATTTGTTTTTTTTGTATGTTTTTCTTCATGAATTGGAGGTATAATTGAATTTGAAAATGATGATAAACGTATTGCATTCATCATCGTTGGAATATATGATGGATGATAAAGATTAAATGGCCATAATGGAAATGATGATGGAGGTAGAAATGAAAATGATGAGGATGGTGATGTTGGTGTTGTTGATGATGATGATATTTCAGATGTATTTAATAGATTTGTATCACTACGAAAACGTTTTGGTTTTGTTATTGTTATATGATTATTTGGATGTGTTGTATTTTTTGTTGTTGTTGTCATTGTTTGAGTATATTTTAATGTACCATTATTATTAACAATAAGTGATTGACGTTGTTTACATTGTGTTTGTTGTTCAACAAATTTTGCTGGATCAAAATCAACGGAATTAAATTCATCAGGTTCAGGAACAGCTTGTGAATTATAATTATATCTAAATAAAACAAAATTTAATTTTCATATCTTTACATAAAAGTTTGTTTTTTTTTTAAATAAAATATTTAACTATACGATAGACAAATGTCGATTACAATCTATAGTATAGAATAGAATAGTCATGCTATTCAATAGGATGAATTTAAATACAAAACTATGACAAAAAAAAATGTTGTTCGAATTGAAACAACAAGTTATAATTCAATTTTCTTTTATCTAAACTTTAGGAGAGATGACCAAAATGCATCAGTAATTGCCAGTTGAATTTTTCTTTGAGTTGAGGCTTAAGCGGATCTCCCTCCTTTCCGAGGTTTCTCGAGAACGGCTGGGTAAACGTTTCTGGAACTTTCAGAGTAGACAGATCTCGATAAGTAGAGCAAAAATTGTCAATAGACTCAGAATTCGAAAATGCTTTCTTTCCAGAGATATTTGCGACCCAAAGGCGAAAAATGTCCTGAAGTTCCTCCCCCCCCCCCGCAAACTCTTATACTTCATTGTTTAGGGCTGAAATTTTTCTGCAGAAACTAGAAACAAATTAGAGTATGTCTTTTTTTTTTCTTTGGAAAATATCGTTCCTGAAGGCCAGGAGAATCAAATTACTGATGGCACTATCAAAAAATGCGTTTTTTTCTTATAGTGTCAATTTTGTGGTATCTAGTAAAATTCCTTAGGAAGAATATTTTCGAAAGAAAAAAAAAGACACGCCCCAATTTGTTCAAAATATTCACAGTAAAAATTTGAGCTCGATTGGTTGGAGTACCAGGAGAGAAAATTTCATTTTTTTGCTGAAAAAACTGATTTTGAGAAAAACGCAAAGAAATTTGTGCTTTTTCAGCATATTTTGTGATTTTTTTCGAGTTTTTTATATATAAGATGTGGGCTTTCAGTTCTCAAAGTGTGCTCAATGGATAGAGGGCGTTTAAATCTATATACTAATCACAAGAAATGTGAAAATTTTGAGTCGGGAAAGGGGGGAGGGTCCTTAAGCTGCTGGAACAAAAACTAAAATGTGAAATACAATGTAATTACTGTTACTAATCACAGCAAAATTGTTTTATTCTATGTGTTTTTGGACACATCCTTTTTTACTTAACCATTGATATGCAGTCTATCACAGTCTATGAGAACTTCCCATATTTTTACTCCTATACTTCAATGTTTCCCCAAAGAAGAACCTTACACATCCGTACTCGCTTGCAATTGTGTTTATAAAACTTGAATTGATTAATTAAAAATGAAAAATCCAGCAAGATACTTTTAACTCTTAGAATCTTTTCAGATTTCTACTCTTGAATAAAATAGAAGTAGAATTGATGATTAATAATTTGAAATCGTTTTTTTTAAACTTTTATTGACTTTATTTTATTTTCTAAATTCTTACCCTGGTTCAATACTTGTATGTGGTTTATCTGGATGATTTTTTGTTAGATGATCTTTGATTGATGAATGATGCATACAATCATATTCACAATATTTACAAGTATATGGTTTAACACGAATATGTGTACGAAAATGAACTTTAAGATTTGATTTCGATGAACAAATCTTCATAATATAACAAGAGAAATTTAATAAAAAAAAAACCAATGCAAATAAATTAGAATATTTTACCTTTCCACATTTACTACAATCCCATTTACTTTCTTTTAAATGAACAATTTGTATATGATGTCTTAAATTAGAATAATTAGCAAATGATTTTCGACAATAAGTACATAATGGTATATTTTCTTTTTCATCATTGATTTCTGAAACCATTGATGTTGATAATGTTTCATCACTAGTCGATTTTGTATCCATATTTGTATGTTGTAAACTAAGCATCATTTCGTTCTAGTAATAAAAAAAAAAGAAAAAGAAAAAGAAGCTGGCGCATAACAATAACAACATAACCGATACTAATAGATTAGTTCCTTTCTTTAACTGAGTCAATTAGATATGCAACATTCTTATTTCATTTCGAAGAAGGACACATGTGTATAATCTTACCTATGCACGTATACTTGATTATTAACAAAATGTCAATGTATGTAATAATGAAAGTGATGTGTCTGATAGTGCATATCGAAGAAATCGCAGCAAGGGTCATTTTTTTTCACTTTCGCTCTCTCTCTCTCTCTTTTTCTCTGTCTTCGTCGATGCCAATTGGTGGTGCCATCCGTTATAAAATAATTTTGAGTGTCATCTGTTTTTTTCTTGATTACGAAAAGGCGAAGAAAAAGAAGAAAAAAATGACATTGCTCTCTTTTTCTTTTTCATTATTATTACCTTTCTCGTCCACGCATCATCGAAGCATAAACACTTAAACTTAATAGGATTTTTCAAATGGTAATAGAATAATAGTGATCGATAGGTGAATTAAATGTATATTCACACATAAATGAATAAAAAGGAAGCAAAAATTGAAGACTTGAACTGTGTGTGATAAGAACTAATGATGACAACGAACTGGTCGTCAATGTAAATTGAGTGTGAATGTAATGTTGCTAAGTGCTCGAAAATTGATTCAAGATTTCGATATCGTAAAAAGCTATCTGATAGGTTCGAAAAGCATATTCAAATGAATAAATAGAATATATATATATATATAGAAAATTAATTCTTGACAAATTTGAATAAAAAAAAAGAAAAGATCTTGTTAATTTTTTTAAAAATAGCTTATGAATTTAATATAATATCGTTTATGTACTCTATTTTGTAGGTTTCTCTTTTTTTTAGTTTGGATTAATTATGCAAAATAAAAAAAATAAATAATAGATTAAATCATGTCGAATCCTAATCATTGTTTGGTGATATTTTTTATTTATTTGACGCATCATCGAAATATTTTCTAAAATGTGCATATAAACCATATGTATCAAGACAATTTGAATACAACTAACAGCTTCGTTATGTGTGATGAGACGATGCACTTTGACAAGTCTTATTCAGGTGTTAGGATCTATTTTTTTTGTCTCCTATAAATATAAATATATATATATATATATCTCATCGTAGTGTAATTACAATATAGCTCAGTGAATTGTTAAACTCATGCTAATAAGATCATAACACACCGATTTATTGTTAGTTGATAGTGTCAACGAGAGAATTATTTATATATATATAAATTTTTTTTTTTTTTCGTTATGACCAATATCGATTAGCTTCTTTCCTGCTGATAATAGTCAATGCGGTTAAGATAAAAGAAGAACAAGAGGAGAAAGCTTATGAACAACAAGCTAACCACTTGACAGCATACAAGTATGCCACGCGCGACTATAAACAAATAAGAAAAAAAAAAGCGAAGATAACTAAGCTAGTAGTGTACAAGATGTTTTGCTATTTAATCTTTGATTATCAACGCATTGGTATCTATTATCTTTTCGATGAGTCATATCTTTATTAATGTAAAACAAAACAAAAAAAAAAGAAAAAGAAAAATGTGAATAAGAGAATGACATCATTTTGCACAGTCAGTTTCTGATTGCTTTGACCACCTACGTCTGTCGATGTACTATCCCATATACGTTATGTTCCGCCTACTTTTTCCCTCTCATCATCGTCAACAAGTGAATATTGAGATGCTGAGATCGATTGGAAAATTCGTTGAATTATTCGACAAATCATTTAAACTATGTTGTATATATTGAATTTTAATCGTTGTTAATAGAAGTATTTAGTGATAGTTGTTCAAATTGAATCATCTGTTTAATATAAAAATTTTGAATAGCTTGCAGCATATGATATCAGTATGATAATCAAATAAAATGTGTTTGTATTTTATATTTAAAAATCGATAACAATGATCATTTGCTTGTTCCAACTAACACAGAAAGTTTCTTTAGAAGATCATTAAGACTTATTTCATTTTGATCAAATAGCAATTGGATTGAACGAATTCGTTGTTGAAGTGTAACAGTTCTTTTTTTCTGTTTCTGTTCTTCTCTCTTGAGACAATCAAATAAAAGATTTACATGAATCTAGATAAGTAGTACAATAGAATGAGAGGATGTCTTTCGAAATTTTTTATTTCGAACTTTTGAGAATAATTTGAATTATCAAGTAGTAGTTATATATTATCATAAATTCAAATATTGTAGTTGATTGATAAAGTATAACAATAAAAATAAATTCGAAAGTTATTTTTTTTGTAAAAATAGTTTCATGACTGAGAATAAAACGATATATTCATTGTCATATAGCTATCTCGTGTGTGTGTGTGAACGAATTAGAGTAGGAGAGTATGGAAAGCCAAGTATTTTTTTAGTCCAGATAAATCTGATTTAGTGTTGGTCTAGAGGAAACTATTCCAGAATTGATTTGTATAACATATAAAAAAGAAAAGATTCTTAACTACTCATTTTTTTGATGTATTCAATCGATGAATAGTTTCTCTGATATTTGATCATTCGTCAACTAATATTATAATAATAAAATTTCGATAAAATCTGTTTGTTACGATATGTAACAGTTATATTGGATCATATTTTGTCGTCTATGTGTATCTTCTTCTCCTTTCTCTTTTTTTCTCATTTCCTTCGATATCTAGCTGTCTATGCATATTAGGATATACAAAAAGTAGTGAAGGTAGAACAAAACGAAATACAGAACCAAGTTCATCAAATATTTCGAAGTAATCACCAAGATTATCCACACACAATTGCATTCGTTGAATTCATTTATTAAACATTTTTCTGTACTCTTCTTCTTTATTTAAAGAGTTCATGAAGTTGGATGCAGCACAATGCAACAATTCTAAATCGTTTTCATCGATCAGATTTTTTTGTAAATTAAGTTAAATAACCAAAACTCACATGATACTAGATCCGAAGAATTAGGAAAGTACCGGACAGAGATCACAATAGGCTGAATCTTGAATAAGATATAAAACTTTCAAAAAACATTGTGTATTTCTATTAAATGTTTTTTTTTTGTCAAAGATCCCAAGTAATTCTTCTATGAACAAAACATTTCTACAACGAACAGTAAATATATAAAGAAAACAAAAAAGATGAAATTATCTTCACCTTAGAAGACTTTCTTTATCTACAACAAAATGTCCTTGCCTAGCTTCGTGACATACAAAATAGTATACACTCGAACGAATCAAATTTCTTTTGAAATAATAACCATCGACATTTGTTATTATCAAAAATGAAAAAAGAAACATAACTTTATGTTGGAAAGCTTTTGATTTTTCAATTAAAGGATCAGAAAAGACTGGTGAATTCGAGAGTATTGAAGGTTTTTCAAGTTGTTGAGTATGTTACCGAACATTTGCTTATGCATCAACTTAGCGGTACTCGAAATACACTTGCTCATTAATGTGTTAAAAATTTATTCAATGCAATTAGATGAATGATGTTCGGAGCCAAAAACGAAAACAACTAATTTTACTTCTGAAGAATTCTTCCAAGGATTAGTGGTAAAAATTTCAGTCCGATCCGACAAAGTTAGCGGGATGCCGTAAGTAGCCAGGATTGAGAAAACTGATGTTTTGCGTTATGCTCAGTAGAAGAAAAGAATTCCAATATGATTATTATGAGATCAAAAATCATTTCTTAAATTTAGTAACTCTATAACAGCAAGTTGTTTACAATCGGATGATTTTTCTAATTGCAAATGACACTTGAGACTAAATTAGTTATAACATATAAACATTAACAACTATTAGTTTAAATTTCTAATCCGCATTTTGTCTCTTAGTTGTTTTTCAGAGTATGTATATGTCACAGAACAGAATAAAATTCAGCTCGGTTTTAAATTGTTCTAGTTCAGATTAAAATTTTGATTTGAACTAGTTCAAAGTGAAAGATCGAGCCATAGAAATGCTGTACATTTGCGAACAATGCAATCACTCAGAGTGAATACAACAATCGAGAAGTCACCAAATAATTTACAAATAATTTGGAGAACAAGTTCCATCACAGTAATCGTATATAGATATCCCCTAAGTGTAGGTCTCCTTGGTTCCGGTGGAACTCATTCCACCAAATCTTGATTGTTTCGATTAGATTCCATCGAGGTTCATGAAAATCCTGATCAAAGAACTTTTTTATTGGGATCCTATCGAAGTTCTCGAGCAT
The DNA here is from genome assembly GCA_905250125.1 of Rotaria sordida. Classification (NCBI taxonomy): domain Eukaryota; kingdom Metazoa; phylum Rotifera; class Eurotatoria; order Philodinida; family Philodinidae; genus Rotaria; species Rotaria sordida. The sequence continues at coordinate 61,240 of CAJNOL010000973.1, read as the reverse complement.
TCTAATAATTGGATTCGACTAATGGAAGTCTTCGATCAAGATTCCGATAAATTTCGACAGAATTGCATCGAATTCTAACCTTTTTTCCCGTCAAATTCGAGAGTTAAGTTAATCAACCTGATAAGAAGAATTTTTAGGCACTTGCTTGTGACCAAACTATCTGTAGCTGCTAAAATAAAACCATTTTACTGAACAATACAGTCATATCCCAAATGTTTGAACAGAGGTGGAAATCGTTGAGAAAATCTAAGCCAGCTCCGAGATGACATCAGTGTCTGCTCTGGCATTAAATGCAAACCAGCACGAAAAAACGTTTGATTAAGAGCAGAGTATAGCAAAATGTCACTGTAACAGCGACTCGAAATGTAAAACTTGTTTATTAGTATATTTTCCACTTCTGTGCCAGCTATTGTGACGTGCAAAAGAGGTATCACTTTTACGACCAACATAACAATGTTTTTGGTACAAATGTAAAATATTTCGAATATTTTCAATTGTATTGACTCGATATTTCACTTTGAACTAGTTCAGATAAAAATTTTAATCCGAAATAGTCCGCTGTGAATAGTTCAGATCACAATTTCATTTTGTCCTAGTTCAAACCTAAATTATAATGTGAACTACGTAGTTGACTTCACAATCGTTTTAATCTGTGCTAGTTCAGATTAAAATTTTATTTTCTCCTAGTTCAAATCAAAATTTTAATCTGAACTAGGACAATTTAAAACTGAACTGAATCTTATTCTGTGCTGCGACATATATATCTTAGTTGCTCATATGAATTGCTTTTACTATTTAAGATTTTACCTCTAATTCAGCAAAATTTTATACTTCTGTCTTTGTCAAATTTAAAATAAAGATTTTCAAGTAGAGATGCTCACTACAAATGAAAACTTGCTACTATCGCAATAATGTCAAAAAGAACTGTTTTGAATATTATTGCTATTGTTATACTAAAATAGATATCAATGAACATCAATCTATAAGATTCAATCAATCTCGAGATAGCATATCTTTGATCATTAATCCATTGAGGACCGAATTTTATTTCAATCAAAAAATGGTTTTTCAATCAGTCTCTTGTATTTGGCTCAAAATGATAAAATAAAAACCTCATGATAATGCATCGAGAGATGAGAGGGAGAAATCATGCGTCAGTATATAGTAGCAGAAAGAAAGAAGAACATCTGCGAAGGATCTATATTACAAGAAGAAAGAGAAACAAGATCTGCATGAGATACCAGGTGGGCGACCTATTTACCTTAAAAATAATAATAGTTTAATGTAGAACAAACAGTTTTTTACTGAAAAATAGGTGGGACAACGTATGTCCCGCAGTCCCTAAAGGGTTAAGATCATTTTACATATCCCGATCGTTTTAAAACATCTTTGAAGAGAGTTTACCGTTGTTACGATGATTATCTATATATATATATATAATGTTCAATGTCTATTTCTCTGTGCTGAGTCAAAGGTTAAAGGTCGTGAGGCTACAAGGAGTAAGGCTACAGCAGTGTAAGGCTAAAAGGAATAAGACTAGGAAGGGAAGGCTACAAGGGGGTAAGGCTATAAGAGGATAAGGCTAGAAAGGGGTAAGGCTATAAGGGGATAAGACTAAGGGCAGAAGTCTATAAGGAAGTAAGGCTATAAGGGTAAGACTATGAAGAGGTAAGGCTATAAGGGGGTAAGGGTACAAGGAGGGAAGGCTATAAGGGAGTAAGGCTATAAACGGTAAAGATATAAGGGAATAAGGGGATAAGGATATAAGAGAAGAATGCTACAATTGAGAAACGCTATAAGGGAGTAAGGCCACAAGAAATATAAGGCTATAAAGTCGTAAGACTATATGTGTACCTACCGATATACGGATATCACGCCGTAGGGCTTCTATGTACATAATATCGAGTGTCTATGTGTCTGTTATCGAATGAAAGATTAAATGTTTGAGGTTATACGGTAAACAAAGAAAAGCTGGCGTGCAGTATGCACGAATTCTCGCTAGTGTAATAAATATTAAACAAGGTTACGCTTATCCTAAGGATTGACCGATCCTTTTCTGAAAGAACAGGTCACACGTTTCTTGAAAATCTTTTTAAAAAATATTCCAGAGTGTGAGTATGGATGCGAGTGTTCGGGTGTGGATGTGAGTGTTTGGGTGTGAAGAGTGGTGTAGGCGCGGGTGTGTTGGTGTATGGGTGGCTACAAGACTTTGATTCACACCAACACCTACACTCATAGAACATTCAGATCGATGTACTGTTTCTGAAACAAGAATAGATTGTTCTACGAAGGATGTCGTCGATCGAAAAAGCTGGTATGATCAAAGAAGACTAAACTTACGCTATTATTTTTATAGTCGTGCCAACAATACTGTTATTTTTCGGTATTTTTCATTCAAAAATTTGGGATTATGATTTATATAAAAATTTCGTGCCAACTGTTTTAGTTATAACAATTAAGAAATCTCACAATTCTTTGATAAACATAGTCATGACATAGATAGTTCTCATCATTCTCTTTCTTATCATAAAAGGTGTGATGTAATTGTCACGTGATATTCATTCGAAAACAACAGCTAAAAGATGTACGTAGCTGTTCTATTGCTATTTTATTTGCTACCGAGTATCATTTGTCAACGAGAAAATCCGAGAATTCCACTTCGTTTTGACGAGGCCATCAATCGACTCCGTCAGTATCAACATCTCACATACTACGATGTTGATCATATTTCATATACTTTTACACTTGATGACATGCTTGTATATGCTTCGTCACTGTCGTCATCAGACAGCAATCACATGACTTCTTGCGACCAAGACTTTGTGGAACTGATCGAAGCGGCAATTCGTCAGGATAGGTGGGCACTCAAAGTTTTCGATTCATGGGGCAAACCTTTACCATCAGGTTTACTTGTTGGAAATTTCTTTTGGATCGGAAATTATGACGAATGCATACAACCAATATATTCACCTGAGAGTAAAACGTTCGTAAAACAACCTTTCGATACTCTCCATTGTAAGTGTATTTACTTGGAATTAAGCCTCTAAATAGTTTGATTATACTCCATAGGTACACTCTTCCCGGAGTCCGAAATATCACAAATGAATTTAACTGAAAATATTGTTCTTGGCTTGTGTGTACCGGCGTCGTGTGATCGCAAAGCAGTAGCTTCTCTAATTCGAGAACTATTCAAGAAGAGCAATGTCAGTGATGAACAAATTGTCTGTTCGAATGAACAGAAAAATCTATCTACTGGACCAGTGGCTACCTGCTTCGTACTTGCGTTACTTGGCATTCTGGTACTTATCGGCACAATTGTTCATCTAGTACTTGCTGCTAATCGTAATTCCATTGCTCGCTTAACTTCACATATCAGTGAGTCCAATCATCATTCGAATAACGACGGTGTAACTGAGATCCACTCGATCAATCAATCGCACTATTCTCGTTTTTCTTCTCAAGGTCTATTCTCTTCAACGGCTCGTACAAATTTCATAGCGGAATTTTCGGCCGTACGCACGCTTCGCCGTGTATTTACGATGACACGAACGAATGATGATACGTCATTCGCCTTCGTGAACGGTATTCGAGTTCTGGCACTGGTCTGGATCATTTGTGGCCATTCGATTCTGTACAGTTTCACCTATGCGATCAACATGATCGATGCTTTGATGTGGACACACAACATCGCTTTCCAATTGATCATTAATGCTGTTTTGAATGTTGACACATTCTTCGTTCTAAGTGGCTTCTTGACAGTCATTACCTTCGTTCGAAAGGTCGAGAAAGAAAAACTGTCATTTCGTCTCATGTTTCTCTACTACATTCATCGATACATTCGTCTTACGCCAGCATTTTCTCTTGTCATATTAGTCAGCATCAATCTGGTACCGTTTTTCGGCCGTGGGCCAATGTATCCGATCAAACAAGGCTTTGAAACAGACGGCTGTCGTTATCATTATTGGTGGACATCCATTCTCTACGTCGGAAATTTAGTTAAGCCGGAAGATGCATGCCTACCTGTTTCATGGTATCTTTTCAACGATATGCAATTTCACTGGATTGCACCACTAGCTCTCATTCCATTTGTTATCGGTCGAAAGGTGATAGCTTTCATTATTGCTGCTCTTCTTGTTCTCGTCAGTATCGGATCGATTCTGAGCATTCTTCTCTACAATCCAACAATTCCGCTCAACACTATAGAAGAATTTTCATCCACAGTAAGAATGCCTTTTATCCTAGAATCGTTTTATTATATCATTTAAATAGACCCGTCCAAGTTTCTTCTATGATATCTACATAACTCCATGGTGTCGTATCTCAGCATATGCCGTTGGACTCATTACAGGTTTCTTTGTCATCAATACCAGTCGCTTGTATCGGATAAATGTCTATAAAAAAACAATGGGAACTCTTCTAGCTATTATGATAGCTTTCATATGTCTTTTCTTTTTATATCCCGATTATATTCGTGCACCGGGCCTCGATCGATTGTGGCTTGTCATTTATCAAACACTTTCACACACATGCTGGTCTTTGGTCATTGGTTGGCTTCTGTTTCTCTGCAGTATCGGTCAAGGTGGAATTGTCAATACAATTCTTTCATGGCCGATTTGGGCACCTCTAAGCCGTCTTAACTATGCAGCTTATCTCATCCATTCGACCATTATCAATATCACAATCTACAATCGATACACGCCAGTCTATTATCAAGCAGATACTGTTGTTAATAGTTTTATTTCCCATCTCATCTTTAGCTATGCTGCTGCCATCATCGTTGTCATCTTCTTCGAAACTCCTTTTGTTGTCATTGAAAAGAAACTATTCAGACGATAATAAATCAAGCATTTTATGCTGTGAATAAAACTTCATTCTTTCAGAAGATATTAATCGGCTCCCATTTTAATCGTATAGAAGATTCACAATTGTTACATTTACTCTTCAAATGAGATTCATTTTTGAAGATACTCGAAGTCATTACTAAAAAAGTAGGGTGTGGACGTGACACAGTTGTAACTGGTCCGGCCAGATCGAATTGGTGCTCGATGGACTGGGTGAGATAGCCTGACCGGCTGGTTCGCACTGGTTTTCATCGGTTTATAAGAATTTTTTAGATATACCATTTTTCTTTGATGAAACATGTCGAGACGAAGTTTAAATGCATTTATCAAAATAATCAAACAGTACTGGTTCAGAAATTATCAGTTTTATCTTATGCTTGTCTATAGTTTTTTATTTTTTTAATCGAATTGTATTTCGCTTTGTAAAAAGTACAATAAAAAACTGTGTTACTTGAGATGAACTTCACAACCTATCTCATTCATGTTTTGTTAGAAACTAGATTTGAGTCTGAACCGTTGTTCTGTGAGAAACATTATGTTTTGTAGTAAAATTTGAGTGAAAAAATTCGAGATTTGCAGTTTGGCAATCAGTTATCGGATAAGTTGACTTTTTTTGCGTCAGAGAAACATCATATATTCATTTTTGGGAAATCCTAAGGGTAGGTGTGGGGTGTGGGTGTAGGTCTGGAGGGTGGTATTAGTGTAATTCTTTGGTTCCGTGACACTCCTTTTCATGTAGAGCCTCGATCACGAAGAGAGCTGAGTTGTTATCTGTGCTTATAAACTTTTCGACGACGTTGATCGACACTGAACAAGAGCCTACATTCCAGCAAGTCAATAGTTCACTTTCCTAATAATGCTTTCTAATCGTATTGAATACACCTCGCCAAACACATTCCTTTACGGTTAGTAATTTACTGAGAATCATGTTGAACAGTTTCATATAGGTGAACCATGGTGTGACTTTGTTTCGGTCTTCCTCTCGCAATATTCGGTTAAGCGCTTGGTAGAAACTATTTTTATCCCCTTCCACCGTGTGCAAAAGCAGAGCAGCCCATTCATCGCGTGTGAGACCGTAATCTGATGGATAATGACAATGTTTTTGTCTTATTTGATGGAACAATTTAGTTGATCGAGTTGAAGTACGATGGGTTCTAATACTCTTTCAAGAGACACAAGTGAATAGGAACAATAACCATTGATGGGTGTAAGTTTCTTGTTATCCACACCATAGTCGGTAAACCAACTCATTTTGTATTTGTGAGTACTCTCCAAAAAATGTGTCATAATGAACCTTTCTTCAGTTCTAGACATGTTCGCTAGAACTGAAAAAGCTTTAGTACGAAAGTTTGAAACTTTTTGGAGTTCTATACTCGCTGGCTAGAACTGAAGAAAGGTTCATTATGACACCATTTTTTTTTAGAGAGTACTCGGTTCTTTCATATTGATCTAGGATGAACAAGTTCTTTATACATTGCATTTTGTTTGTGATCAATATTGTTTGTAGTATTCCTTGGAATTGAGAACACGTATCTCTATCTTGGCTTAATATCAGTTTTATGACACAATAAACAATCTGAATCTTAGTCTTGGTCTCTTTTGCTTCATTCTCTAGAAACTCATCGATTTGTATACGACTGCACTTTAGTTCGGTATTCAGAGGGCGTTAGTACACAAACTTCGATGCCCACGCCCTCTCTACATTAAATTCTCATTCGAAACGCTAGGTGCAAGTAAGTGTATATAGTTTATCTTGATCTTATCAGGCAGTCAGTTATATTCGCGAAGCTACTCATCATTAGTTTTGTATCATTTCAAAATGCCTCTGTATATTGTCGAGCACCCATCGAAGCTGCTTAATATGCAGCAAAAGGAGCAACTTTGTAAGGAAATCACACGCATTCATTGCACCATGACCGAAGCTATTCCCAGCTTTGTCAACGTCATATTTCGCACAACTGACGATAATGTAAGGCTTTAGAGGGGTCATATTTCTATATCATTGTGCTTTAAACAAAATAGGTCGAATTTATCAACAACAAGCTCCGTCACAAGGCACGCATCATGGGCATCATTCGAGCTGGTCGGTCAGCAGCAACAAAAGAGTCTATGATCAAACAGATTAATGATGCATGGATTGCAATTGTCGGTGAGCGCTGCCATCTCATTGGTTTCGATGAGAAGGAAGTGGAGAATGTTGCCGAAGATGGCATCATGTTTCCTGCGGCGGGAAAGGAAGCCGAATGGTTAGCAGCCAACCAAAAGATATTTGAGGAGCGTGCAGCAAAAGGAGAAGAGATTTCGAAGGATTTTCTTGCTGATCTTGAAACTCTGCTGTTGTCCAAGACGTCGCCGTGAATCATTTGCACACTAGTGAATAAGGCTTGTATTATTTCCGTTTTATTTCTACTGTAATAAAATGCGCTGTGCCCTTATAAGTAACATCTTCAGCAACCATACATGTTAGTTTTTGTTTCGAACTTTTCACTATGATCTTTAATTGAATCAAGGTACGCTCTCGACTGACACTGTGATTTTGATGTTTTCATTTTCCATATTCGGGTCCTCGTCAACACTTACAAAAAAAAGGTAAGAGAATATGAGATAGAGAAACAACCACGTGTAGATTAACATGTGAAATTATGCATAACGAAAGACTTTCTTTCCTTCATCTCAAGATAGATAGATAGATGAGAACAGAAAGAAAGGTTGGTGTGTGGATATGGATGTGGGTGTGAGTGAGTGTGAGGGTGCGGGATGTGGATGTAAGTGTTGGAGCAGAAAAGATCTACACCTATACCCATACGTCTACACCGACAAAGGTTCATTTTGATCTGGCTCTTGTCTTTGTTGAATCATTCGTGACATTGCTCATGGTTTCACTTGTTCAAGTCAATATCGCATGTCTCAATTCGACTTCTTGAATTTTCTAAATATTCGTTCATTGCACATTCGTATGCTGCGTAAAGCGTTCTCAGATGTTATTTTAATTGATGAACTAAACTCATTCATTCATTCAAATCGATGTCTTGTATCCACGGTGAGTGGGGGAGAGAAGGCCGATATTTTTCTTTTTCTTTCTATTGTGTTAGTCGGCATTTCAAAGCTGCAAGAAATCGTATATAACGTTGGTACCATTGATCGTGAGAGTGCATCTTCTGCTTCTTTACCAAATATTCTTCTAGAAATACTGGAATAGTCTGGTAAACGATTCAATTGATATATGGAAAAAAGCCACTAAGTTATAAATCCTACACTGTATGCTGTTAACACTGTTGGCCAGTGGATCATTTGTACCATAAAATACACTTTTGTTCTGAACCTCGCTCAAGTTGGTGAATGTTAAATCTATATGCCTATCAGACCTTTTGGGCGAATGTGAAGAAGTAGGTACATAGATAATGCTATTTTCCTCAACCCATTTTTTCAGGAGGGTACCGCGTCTATCATTTTATTTGCTTGTCCATTCTTCAACCGTCATATAAAAGTCGCCAGTCAGAATGATATCTCTTATCAGAAAGGCACGTAAATCATTTAGGTTGCGAACTTGACCATGTGGCCAATAGCCACCTATTATTCTAACCTGTTCGGTAAGGCCAACAACATCGATTATTATGGTGTTTTGTAAGTCCATATCAATTCTTGTAGATCTTAGGCGTTTTCCTATTGCTATCATTACTTCATCACTATGATTTGTACCCTTTTGATGAAAAAATGAAAAATGAACAAGTTTAAAACGATTCCATAATTCACCTACTTCCGTAAAAACACACACTGAACTATCTACTTCAAAAATTCAGTCCACTGCTTCAAGTACTCGAGTATTCCATTCCTGTACATTATACATGAGGACGTTCAGTGAAAAGTATTGGGTACATAAATAATCTGTTTTTGAATCTTTATAGAAAAATTCCAGCATCTAAGTCTTTCTAACGCTATTTGTAGTGATGTTGTTGTAGGGAAAGAGGAGGAGTAGACGAAGGAAGACGAAGAAGGAGGTGTATTAACATTAAGAGATGAAGAAGAGTCAGGCATCATGGCCAGGAGAGTTTGTTGAATGACTTTTGTTAACTTCTATTTCTTCATTGAAGATGTTGATGTTATTGATTGTGTTGGTTGAATGGTGGGGTAGAATGGAAACGTTGTTTTTGTCTTGATAAAGTTTTTGTTCCACTATTTGAAGGACATCAATCGCCTTTGTAATGTTCTTTTTTATTTTGGTTCTTTCGAAGTTTTTAGCCTGTATCCATCTAGAAACAGGCAGTAGCGTATTTATAACCGCTGTTATACTATTACTGTGATGCATAATGCAAATATCTTGTTGTTCGATACGCTTATTCATTTCATAAAGGGTTTTCTCTATTCGGATCATTGTATCCAACAAAACTTAAACTGCTACCACTAGTTCGCTTACTTCTTTTTCAAGAGTTGCATGTTTTACATCCATTATTATGGTTTGCTAAGTCCGGTGGCCATCCACTTGTGGATGAATAAGTTCGGGGAAATCATCGACATGTGGTTGAAATGAGCGAGTTATTTTATGAGGTAATGTACTTTTGATTGTGCCAGCTTTTAAGAGACCATCGATAAGGAGACTGAGGAACTGCAGCACCGACCAAAATTTAGTTTTCAGATTTGATATTCTCGTTTTAATCGGCATCATCGAAAACCTCTAAATCCAAATTTTTAGCGCATTTGGTTCAGCTGGTGAAAAGTTGGTCCGATTCGACTTTTGAGCACTAACGAGAATATTTGAAAAATATCATCAAAAATCATCTATGAAAAGGTGAGCCTTTAGATGACAAATTATTAAGAAAAATTTTTTGTGTAATATATCAAAAGATAGAGCATCGAAAGCAGAACAAAACCGCCTATTTAAGATGTGCATGTGGGTGGATGTGCATATCGGTGTGTGTATTCACCACATGCTTCTTCATCTACACCGAGACCCACACCATATCACTTTGTATCTATGGGAATACATTAGTGTAAAGGTTCTACATTTCGCTAAAACTTTTGCATCATTTGATTAAATAGTTAACGATTGAAAGTTGGAATTTTGATGTTGTTATAAATGAAACACTTTATGAAATTAATACCTAACATGTTGTCACATAAATAACTTCTACATGTATCAAAAGCTAATAAACATAGGTTTCTAGATGTGACAATAAACATGGATTTCAATAATCAATCATAAATGTTTGTTTAGCAATAATATATAATAGTTTAAATCAACAATTGATTTCTATTTTTTTTATTCTTTCATGTAATGAAAGAATATATGATTAATATAAAGATTTGGTCACTATGTTAAACTTTCGGTCTTTGCGTACGACTGTTATAGAACGGCATCTATCGTCCCAACCATTTTCACAGTATCTTTTTCTAATATTCTCCATTATCCTTTTCTATTGGTTTAATCAATGGATATACAGATACACATCGACTGATATAGTTTTGTTTTTTGTTTGTATTTTTTCTCTTGATTGTTGTTTTTATTCTCTATATAGTTCTCTTGTTATTCCTAGTCACTGTTTTTGTTATTATTTGAAATAAGCTCGCACATAATCTAACAATGATCCTCATCAGAACATTAATAAGGGTGTGGATGTAGAGTGTAAGTATTAGAATTTCTCTGTTTCGAGACTCAATAATTAATAACTCAAGACGTGATACTAATCGGGTGTATGTAGGTATAGTGGGACTGTTTGAGAAGAGAAAATCCACACCCACATTATCAAACAATGTTCGTACTTATAAGTTATAAATTTATTCCTACAAATATCTGATGTGTTAAATGAAATTGAAAATGTATTTATACGAAGACTTTCGAGATATGTGCGATGTTTTCTTTCGGAAAAGTGCCAGCGAATCTATAGGATGAGTGCGACCTTATTTATAGTTCTATTGTTTCAAAATGACATGTGCCATTGTCAGAAAAAGATTATTGTATTAGAATAAGTCAAATGTATTACATCATCTTCTACAAATGAGTTATTGATATAATATCTTTTGAGAATCCCCCTGATGATGTTCTGACGAAAGAGAAACGAACGCTGTTTCTTGTAGAGCGATCTTTGTTCTATCTGTACACCCACACTCACATCTTCGAGTCTATATACTTCGACAAACATAGTAATAGAAAAAGAAATGTCTCTTAATCATACAAAAAAGCATTTGATAACATCTTCTTAGCAAGGTTGAAATGCACCATATTAGCTTTTGATTTGTTTATACAAACGCACATCCACACCCACACTTTTATCATGTTTAATATAAAGGAAGGAAGAGGTAACTATCGCTCATTCGTTCACTGGCTTTGTCATTCTTTTTCCACTGGGAATGAGAAAGCAAAGACCCGTGCGAGACAATTTATGACTCGAAATCGTGCACTTGCATCATAAATCGTTACTTACTGGTTTTTACGTTTTCATTCGTAATGACAACAGAACGGCAGAGTCAGTGAGTGAGGGACATCTACCTCTTCGTCCCTACTATTAGTGCCCATATTTTGATATCTAATTTTTGCACACACTTTAGAAGAAAAAGAAGCACAAGTGGTTTCGTATACTTTAATAAAAAAAACCAAGTGTCGGCGAAAATGAACTTTATCACTGGCTCATGTTTGTGTGGCCAGATCATTGTTACTATTACGAAAGAAGCACTAGATGCAACCGACAAGACTTATATATGCCGTTGCAAGAATTGTCGTCAATCTGGTGGCTCTCTCGCATCAACCGGTATCATTGTTCCTGAATCAGCTTTTAATATCACCGGACAGCCAAAAATATATCTAGATAATAATACAGATAGCGGAACGTCGATTCAACGAGCTTTTTGTGGCAATTGTGGTAGCCCAATTTATACTGCTTCGCCCACTATGCCTGGTGTCAAGATCTTGAAATTGGGATTGTTTGACGAAATTCCTAAGCCATCTATGGAATTGTATTGTAGAGAAAGACCGTCTTGGGACAAACCAATTGAAGGTACAAAGCAATTTTATACGATGCCGACCAAACAATCATGATATTAGAATACAGTCAATCACTTACCTAAATAATTTCTTTGTAATGTCCTATTCATCAATAAAAATTATTGGTCTAGATTCATCCTCTTTTTTACTCGCTTAACACTACGTATCAAAATAAAATGTGTTGGACTCGTGTGTCTCTAGTTATTGTTTCACAATTAGAATGTGTCGCATTATGAATACACCATAGTCTGTCTGCTAGCTATTCATTCATCGTTTTGTTTTGCACATAAAGCTACATATAAACAACTGAATTGAACAGGGTGTAGTTATATTTGGTCACCAGGTCCGATCAAAAAATCGGACTATCATCCGGTAATCTATCGTGGCTACAAACGCTAAGGCTGATGAACCAGATCCATAATCTTTTGAAACAGGAATAGTTTCATAAAATATGTAATCGGTTTCTTTCGATCTTTTTCAGTTTCCTCTTAAAACGGTGAAAATAAAATGTCATTTTCAAGCAATTATCGTCAAACAGGACCATCTTTAATAAAAAGTTCATATTGGAAAGTACTATTTGATTCTCACGATTTTGTTATTTATAAAGATGTTATCTAAGAACTAGATAGTAGAGGATTAACGAGAGAAAAGAAACATATATTAAAGGAAAGGACTCGTACTAATGAAAATTCATTATAATCGAAATTTTTGATTCTTACTGATCATCTGTTTAATAGCATCAATGAATAGTAGATCGTCTAATTTTTGAGTATCAATACCCATTAACTATAGTAGCCTCATAGTTCTCAACTGACGTTATTTTTCAACGCTTGTCGCTGATATTCAATGAACGTGTCAAGTTCGCTTGAATAAATGACAAAGTTCATTTTAATTTTTATCTTCAGTATACACGCATTAAATATACTTCAGATCGAAAACTTTGACCTAACATACGTACTGTATACCTGACTAGGCTACTGACTTTGACTCACATTGGTTGTCTCAAACATGTTTACATGGGAAAATGATGAAGTAATATTTTTAGCATGCTAATCATAGAAAAAAAAAAGTCAAGATAATAGTTAATAGTTTTTTTAAAACCGCTTTATCTCGAATTGTGTTTGCTACTTAAAAAGCGAAAAATCAGCTAAGAATTTATTAAACATGAATAAAAAATGCAGAAAATAATATTCAGAAATACAACATTCCACATCCAACGAATCAAAAGATCGAACTTTCATTGTATGTTGATTATTAACGAGATAGATCACCTTGTTTGATTGGGTGTGCATCATAGCTACACCGACATCTCACATTCACACCCGGCAATTATTCTCTCTTTTTCGTGGTGAAAATACTATAGAATTTGCATTTGAAATACAGACAGAACATGTAGCTCAAAAAAAGATGAAAAAGACCGCTTTGAAAACCTGAATATGGTTAATCATATTTTTCGCAATAACTCCACAAAAAGCTTCTTCTGGAACCGTACAAATTAAATTTATTGAGCATTTATGTGGGTGCAGGAAAAATGGGTGGGAAAACGTTCACAAAACTGCAGATTCTGCACATTCATGGGGATTGAAAAATGGAAATATAACATTTGTGTGTATCCATACTTCAAGTTGAGAGTTTTAAGATAAATTCACGATCAGATTCTCGGACATGCATTTAAGCAGCCGAAATTTGCTTTTTGGTGCGTTTATGCGCGCTTTTGGTAGCTTGTGTCTGGTTGAGTCGATTCCACTCTTGTTCTTCGCCATTGAAGAGAAGACAATATACAAGACATCCAACAAGACCTATACCGGATGAGACATTGAAGATGATACGCCATGCTTTAATTGTTTGCTGAATGAACAGAGAATAAAAGCAAATAGACGAAATTTCGAACTGACATTCTTATTTGTTATCCAACCGACAAACGTTGGTCCCACAAAGCCTGGAATCGTAGCCAATGTATTGGTAATTCCGCAGAGTGTACCTAGAGAAACGAAATTAGTTTTTACAAAAAGAGATGAAAATCTTTCCTTAAACCTGCATAATTATTTGCAATATCCAAATATGAAATGATACTACCAGAATTTTGAAAACCCATGAATGCAATGGCAAGAATAATAGAGACAACGGCCAATGTATGATTACATCCGATATAACCGACTAGGACAAGAAACACAGATGTTCCACAAGCGCCTAGAGAAACAAGTGAAAATTTAAAACAAACAGTCATAAATATATACATACCGATGATAGTTTGTAATTTTCTTGTGACTGTTGTCGATAGGATTCTTTTTCTTCGTACTCGGTCAGCTATTTGACCCGAGACAATAGCAAACAAGAGGTGAAACATAAAGGGAATAGCAGATACTAATCCATTCTAACATAAATTGCAAACAATGATGAATATGTCGTATCGAAATTAAACCTGATATCGTTTTCAGAATAGAACGCACACTAAAATTTTTTGAATAAATCTTGATAGGAATAAGAGAGAACTACAATTTTTACCATTTAAACGAACTGGATCAAGACTAGAATCCATGGTTCAAGTGGTGTCCTTTTGATCACTCCAAAATAAGTTGAAAGAGGTTTTCGACCGTGCTGAGTCGACTGCCAATGTTTGTTTTCGTTTTTCAAGCGATCTAGAATCAGTAGATCAAGATTTAGACAACTTACCTTCTGTCATCATGAAGTGTGCACAACGGAAATTTTTTAAATCTTGATCCGATAACTCTGTAGATCGCTTAGGAAATAAACACAAACATTGCAAGTCGACTCAACATGATCAAAAATGACTTTCTCAATGGATTTTTGAGTAGTAAAAAGTCATCAAGGCCGATTTTGAGACTCTCGAGAGAACAATGCTCATAACTTCGGAATACGATGTTACCTAGATTAAAAAAGCGTAGTTTTCTCTATCAGATGACCACCTTTGAATTTCAAATCTAGCGAGAAAATTCTGTAGAACATTGTTTTCGAAATGTCCGTCAACAAATAATAACTACTTAAACTATAAATTTGTATATAGATTGGCGTTTCCTGATGAACTTTTTCAAATATTCAAACAGCAGCGTTTTCTCTTGTTTCTCTTAAATGTTATTCAAAAAATGCCAATATCTGGTCTATTTTGAAAACGATATCGGTCATAATTTCGATACAGCAGCTCCATTGTAAAACAGACATATGAACTGACCCGTCGCAAATCGAATCGTAGAATTGTCGAGAAATATGTCGGCAGTGAAGTAAGCAATATATAATAGACAAAATTGTAGCAAATATGATTGATTGCAATTCCATAAAGTGGTATACAAGTAGCAATATGAAACCAAGGTGTACGAATCTAATACGAGATCGAAATGAACTTTTCTTTTATTGTTCTGCTTCATTTTTTTGCATATACCTTTTTTGGCTTTGGTACACATTGAAGAAGAAATGTTTTTTCCTCGAATGCTATACGAGGATGTTCTGAAGGTGAATTGTACGCAAAAAAACACCATCCAATGAACCAGACACACGCAAATAGACCTTTGTAGTTTTTCATTCGATAGAAAACAAGAACGATAAGAGAGAATAATCGACTCACCGGTGACATAAAAAGCCGATGGCCATCCACCTAAAAATGTTGACGCACAGAGTAGACTAACTAATGGAGTTATAATCGCAACACCGAATTCTTTGCCTGGACAGGAGCAATGAGAAGAGACAAAAAAAACGTATATTAGAAAGATATATTCAAAAATTTCACATTAAACTCTCAGTTAACCTGCAGAAGCTGCGGGTGGGACAATACTTCGTTCGAATGGAGGAATCCATCGGCCCCACAATGCAGCGATACTTGGAAAAGCTGGACCCTAAGAAAAACAAAAGATATTTTATTAAACAATGTATGACTCGTCTTTCAACTTACTTGAAATGCGCCATTCAATATTTGAATAGCAATAAGTACACCAGCATGAATTCGAGCAGCAAGTGGTATTAGTAATGTTAGAATGCCAGCACCTAGAATACTACCACCAAATATCCATTTGGCACCAAATTGTTCGGCGAGATTACCTTTTAATTTGAGAGAAGACACAATATGATACACAGAAGAAGAATAAAAAAGACTTACCTCCTATGATTTGTGTGAGTAGATAACCATAGAAGAACGAGCTCAAAACGTAACCTTGTGTTTTTGGTGACCAATCCAATTTGCCCTTTTTGAATCGGATATTAAATATAAAATTAGTTGATATTCTTCTTACTTCGATAGATATCATTTGTGATGAACTATTATTATTATTACTATTATTATTATCAGTGAATGGACACGCTTGAATTGATTCATTTGTAACACTTTGCGGTAATGTCATGGCCACTAAAAAAATATAAAGAGAGCGTGAGAGAGAAAGATCAGCACCAAACAGAGGATCATTGACATATACCAATGCCGACAGACAAATTAATTCGAAGTGAATACAAACAAAAAAAGCCGAAAAAGACCCAAACAGCCACGACCTAGACAATAGTCAAATATTACTACAATGGAAAGAAAAAAGAGAGACATACATATCGAGTGGTGATACAATATGACCCTGAAGACGATTGAGTTTGATAAGTATTGTTGTCATTGCCATCATCATTATCGAGTAATGGTACTCGCCTACCACCATCGTTGACTTCTTCTTGTTTCAATGAATTCATCCTTCTCACTATCAACATAAAACACTACTCAACATTATCTAAAATACATTTTCAAAGTGAATAATAGAAGAAAAAAAACATTACATTTAATAAAACAGTCAGTTAGAGAATCATTATCCTCGTATGAACGATCGAATCGTCGAAGATTAAGATGCAGCTAGATGTGTTTTTGTTGCAAATCTACGCTTTTCTGATGCATTTTCGTATCGAACCATGACGGAAACGCATCTAGATGCACCGATCACTGTATTTCTTGAATACGTTTCGAGAACATTTATAGTTTCGGAATATGTTTTTAGACTAAACGCATGTAAACGCATTTTAACTTTTATTCTGAAATGCGTTAAGATGCATTCATGTCATTTTGTATCTCTAATTATATTTAATAATTAAAAGCTGTCTCTCTTCTAGTGAACGCTATCTAGTCGATAGAGTCGATAAAACTCGTTTCAAATGATGCTTTTGTCGATGCATCGAATTCGTCGAAACGCCGTTGAATATATAGCTATATAGTTACTTTAGTTAGTGCGATCATTACAATTTAATCAAATTGAGTTTGATTTAATAGATTCATTATATATGTTAAACTGTTAACAAAATTGTATGCCTCGTTTTACCTTACTTTTAAAAAGCTTTAGGATGAGCATGCGGTAGATTATGATCTTAAATCTTTTGTTATAAATATCATCATCTCTTACCTAGGCAAACGAATAAATTCTACCAGTATGTTGCTTTTTTATGTTCAACTATTTCATTTTATCTGAATTTTACAAGCACTTTTTCAAATAGACTTGTTGGTTTATCTTTATTGTTATTTATAACAAAGAATACATGGAAATAAAACTTCTATTTTGGTGCAATAAAGATAAATCCAATCATAAATTTTATTAGTTAAAATATGACGAAAGTTAAATAAAAAAAGGAGTGTTTTTAAATGAAAAAGTTACTTGATGCTTTTATACTACATATTTATAAATTTATGTATTACAGAGGGATATATTTTTTTAAATATTAAAACTTTTTATTTCTTTATTTCAATTTGTTTTATAAATATCAAAGATATATTTATCTTGATTTTTTTTTCTCGATAAATATATTTTTTATATTTATTTCGTGAAGAAAAATAAAATAAATTAACAGCTCTTTTCACAAAGTTGTAACAAGTAATGTTATATGAGCTGATGATGCGATTAATGAACATAGAAACAAGTTCAAGCTATATTCGGTTTGTGATCGACTGGTTGTATGTTCAAATCTTAGTTAAAGTTGTCAATGTAAAAAGCACCACTCTGTTGCTCACAGGATTTGAATGTTATATCATAGCTCGCTATGGTACGTCGATTCGATTTCGAAACAAAGTAATGGTTATTTTTTAATTTTTTTGTTTGAGATATAACTAAACGTGTCAAGTTAGTTTATCTCTTTGATGCTGTGTGCAAAGATTTACTATCTTCGATATTTGATGAGTATGTTCTATTAAACAAAAATCAAACTTTTCGACGTCAGTGCTATATCTTAATCATGATTCTGTCGACTGTTCTTGTTTTTCTATGCGTATTTAGCCTTGAAGAGATATTTCGCGATGAGTCTAGTAAGTATTTAATGATATACAATGTATTTTCCATCTCCATGTAAATCCTCAAGTTGCTCATATGAATACTATAGTGTGACATTTGGCTCGAGATTATGTTCATCTAATTTGGATCTTGTTGGTCCTATCTATCTTTCACATGTATAATCCATTAGAAAGTATATATAGGTAATGCTTTCGCTAGATCTGTGTTAAGATTTAAAATCATTTTAATATATGTGTTTGGCTACATAATAATGATTAATTTCATTCTTTTTTTGAATATTTGTACAAAAATTCGTCAAGTCAAAGTATGCATTGATGTGGACTCATAGCAGTTCGAAATATAGGTCGTACCAATCGTTCAATCTCTAACCATTACTTTGAAGCGTATGAAGTTCGCGTTGTTGTGCATTGGAATTATACTTTCTATACTGAAAGTAACATTAATACATATAGTTATATCTACAATAACACTTTCGAGCTGTCTAATTCTTCTCTGAATTCACTCTTGGATGATGATAATAGCGGCGGGGATGAGTAACTCAATTTCACAGTTTTTTTGCAATCGTGAACAATGTAAATTTTCATTGTTACAACTTTTACTTCCAATATGACTGGCACACTCTTGAGAGTGTGCGTGAGTGTATGTGTGTGGGTGAAGAGCATAAACAAACTCACACTCTGCACCCGCACACCTACGCTCCACTACATCCCAAATAGCTAGTCTGTTTTCCGACGTCGAAAACTTGCAGTTCTAATATACCAATATGTTCTCTTGTTATGCTCCTTGACTTCCTTTGTTGTTTCGATATGATACTTCATGTATTTTTCCAATCCTAATATATTATCTACTTTGATAAATTCCACCTTTATTCTAACATCTGATATAAATATCAGTTTTTCGTATGTAAAGAAAGGAGAATGAAATTAAAGGGAGGAATGTGATCAAAGAAAACATAATCAAACATGTACACACATCATCAGTATTATCGGACACAACAGATGGAAGCGTAACTTTGTGTTTGTGAAGTTAGGCACAAACAAACTAAAATATATAATACTCAAGCAGATGAACACATTTATTACTTATCAAATAAGAGAAAAGTCTTGCTGAAATCTGATTGGCTGTCTCTTATTCAATCAGAAACCAGTCCGACATTTCCTCACACAATTTGACGGAAGCATAACTTCTCATTGACACGAGTTCCGAAGCAATCCGACTGTCGGATTCGTTAGTAATTTCATCTCCCGAAATCCCCATCGGATTCGATATCGGATTGATGCACTTAGGTAGTACGAAAAAAAAGATAAAAATAAATAATAGCCGCCCGGTGCTAAGGACATCGTCATACTGATGTGACGAATGGTAGATGTTGGTTTCACACCATATTGACATCACGTTTGGATATGGCTGAAAAATCGAGATGACAGTCTTGAATATGGATGAGCAGAAGTATCGAAGCCACAGTTAAGGTCGTAAAAGCGCGAAGATGATGAACAACTTCGAGAATTTCTTCGTGTTTCTTTTTTGCGACGGAATAAAAGAATAGTATCTTGTTCTAATATGGAGAAAGAAATGCATTTCGTTATTATCGGATGATTTTTTGTTTTTACTTCTCCACTGTTTTCTCAATCGGTACTCATACAATACTCGAAAATGAAATCACATAGTTCAAAAGAATTTTATCAGAAGTAAAATTTTCGATGAGTTGATTCGATGGTTCTATAGACTGAAGTAATTTCTGTGATTGCATTATCTCTTTTTCAAATTGAAATGTACGATTATATCTAATAATAACAGGGAGATTCTCGAGTGCTTTGAACAAAATCATTTTTCGACTAAAATACGCTGTATGTGCATTTATTTATTTGTTTTCTATTTAGATTTTGATTCTGAAATATATCGATAAAGATCATCAGTCACATTATCAGATTACTGTTCGATTTTATTTCATTTGTCTTTCTCTTTGGTTCAAACCGAGCTATTCAGGCAACATTGAAGAGTAATGAAAAAAAACTTGGTTATAACCTCTAATGCATTGAATAGACACTACCATTTGAATTAACTTTCGAAAATCCCAACCATCTATTAAACGAACGACAATCAGAATAATTTCAAGAATCTATTGATCTTAATCTCATTAAAAATATTTCTACTTTGGAAATTGATTGGTAGATAAAATTTTATAAAAACTTAAAGCGTTGTTCCTCATCACAATTTCGACGTTTATTATCAAGAATCTGTGTTGAAATTTCTTCCAATTCATTGATTAAATCAATAAAAAAACTACTTTTTCTGTTTTAATGTTTTCAATTTATGTAATACAATCTTGTTTGTTGTTATATAATTCTAAATGATAAGTTGATTCTCGAAGCTTTTCTTGAATTATCTTTGTCTTTTCGTTGTTATGATCGATAGTGTTAGAACATCATATAAGACCAAAGATTTCAATTTATATATGTGTCTTTTCAATATCTATAAGTATTGTGTCTTAGAATTGTTTTATTGAGAAATATATCAAAATATCAAGTAATTATTGGATTTGAAAAGGTCAAAACATTTTTATTCTTTAATCTTTACAAAATAGACATACTTATTTACTAGGGATTAAAGATAATATAAGTTTGTAATATCGATCAATATTAACTAAATGAAAATAACAACAATCTTAATCATAATTTTTATCTTTACTGGAAGGATCTTATCAAGTAGCTTATATGCAAATTTCAATCTAGTGTGGGCGACTATTACATGATCATTACTTTTCTTCTATAATTTTAACACTATTCGAGCTTTTACTGTTTCATATTATTTTATTACTTTGATATTTTATTTTGTAAAGTACGTAAATGCAAAAACATAGATCAATTATGGTTACCATAAAAGTATTCCCCCGGGAAAAACTTTGATATTTTCATACCAGATCCTTGACAGATTCGATCAGAATCGGGAATAGATTCAGTCATTTTTTTCTGACGAAATTAAAACTCTGAAAAAAGCGTGTAGTCATGCGAAGTGTCATAATGTTGTCAGGATTTTATAAGGATTCTCAACAACTTTCCATTATTTTTAGATCCGAATCCTACTAGGATTTCAATGATTCTTAATTGAAAAAAATTCTGATTATGTCTTGTAGAATCTTACTAGGTTTCCTCCTAGATAGAATCAGATTTCTTGACCAGATCTTCGCAGAACTTTTTAAAGATAACAAAAGAGAAATCGATACATAGAGTATTGATCTCTAGACTTTCAATTTACAAAATCGATCAGCTGAGTCGGCTGAATTGTAGGATGTTATTATATGTAACTCCAACTTTTCATATCTTAAATTTGATCTGAAATGTTAATTTGTATTTGAATTTTATATAGACACAAATTATCTCAAGAAAAATTTGAAAAATAAAATATTGCATCTTTTAATATGGATTTTAATTGACCAAATTCTGTTATATCGTATTTAACTTCAGTTCGATTTATAAAATATATTTCTAACTTTTTTCTTCCATGAATAAATGAAACTGAGAACAGTTTTTATCGAATGACTTATTTCTTATTAAAAATGTATATTTAATGAAAAAATTATTAAAATAAATAGATATATAACAGTACTAAACAATCTATGTCTATGAGATCCTATCGAGTTGATTTGCTTATACTAATTAAGGATATTTTTTTTTAAAAATATTATTTTTCACTGATAGATATATAATTGTAACGTATACATCAAAATGCATACGAAACAAGTAATTGATCAATCTGATAAATATGTTCAAACTATACCAAATGAACCTTCAAAACATGAACCATGGCATGGTTTCAATGATTTTAGTTTCAAAAATGGACTAGAAATGCTATTTGCATTTCTTATACCGGCAGTAATTGCTATTGTAGCTATTTTTATACAGAAAAATGACATGGATATAGGCAGAAAAAATCGAGAAAATGATTTAAACATCAGTCAATTACAACGTGATAGTGATGAACAACAAGCTCGTTATCTAGCAAATGAAACTGTCTTTAGTAATTATGTTAAAAATATTGGTGATATTATTCTATATAGTCCAGTTCGATTTGGAGCACAACAATATATAGTAACACGTGCATTAACATCTACTATTTTACGACAACTTGATTTAGACAGGAAACGATTAGTTATACAATTTTTGTATGATACTACTATTTTACAACGTAATACAAATATATTTGATACACCTCACGCAAATGAGAACCATATAAATTTAGAAGGTGTAGTTTTAGATCAAGTCAATTTTAGTGGTATTTTAAATTTATCGACAATTATGTTACGAAGTGTTTCATTAGTAAATGCTACATTTTCTAATTCAAATTTAGATGCATCCGATTTTTCTAATTCAAATTTAGATGCATCCGATTTTTCTAATTCAAAATTAATTGGAGTTAATTTTTCTAATACAAAATTATCTCGAGTTAAATTTGTCAATGTAGAATTACAAAAATCTGATTTTACAGGAGCATCTGTAGAAAATATTCAATTAATTCGAGCAAATTTAAGTCAATCAACTATAACTAATGAACAAATAAGTCAAGCTTTATTTGTTTATAATACAATTTTACCTAATGGTACTTATGCTCGAAATAAAACATTTATTAAAAATGGAGATAGTAAACAAGGTTTAAATCAATGGAATATTACATCAGGAATAATTGAAGTCAAAGATTCTTATTTTATGGGTAAAAATAATTCAACTATGATTCAACGTATAAATATAACAGATGCAAAACTTTATAGTTCTTATCCATCATTTATCTATTGTTTATCTTTTCTCGTTCATGGACAAGAAAATTTAATGATTCAAATAATTCAATTGAATCAAAAACGAGTCATTATTGATGTAAATAATATTAATCAAAGTATGTTGCTTTCAGTTTTTAATATATAATAAAATCTACAATCTAATTTACCGATATATTTTGCTATATTATACGCGAATTGAGTTGAGATCGATCAGTGGATAGTACACAAAAACCAGACGACAAAAATAAAACATTTTTTTTACACTTTTGGATAAGTTTTCAATAATTCTTTTTAATAAGGAGTGGATACATCATTTTGATGCTCACTTCACGTATCTACTCAAGTTTGAAAAAAGATTCAAACATCTGGATGAGAATGCGAGTTGAATAGTTTCCACAAAGCGAAAATAACTTTTTCTTTACGATGCTCTCGGCTCCTTTTGACGACACAGTTTAGTATAGCCTCAAATTCTTAGAGTTTTTTAAGCTTTGAATTATTTATAGATTTTGAGAAGCATCTTTGTCAGATATTTGAATTTTGTTATTCATTTATTTTAGTAATATCATCTTCCTGCAATAGAACTTCTTCGAGTTCATTGGATTTTTGTTATTGGTCATATTGTAAAGCTTCAATTGATGAAACTGATTATATTGATCTAAAATTTATTTTTGGATACACCAATGATCCAACAAATATTATAGCTGTAAAAGATATTGAATTTATTATTACTATAGATTAAAAGATTTATATAACAATAGAAAAGAAAAAATGTTTTGAACATTATATCTTTATTGTTTTTATAAATATAATAAAAATCGATTAATTATTTTTCAACTTGTGAAAATAAATGAAAGAAGGATGCGTGTAAATCTGGACAAAGAAAAGATTCAAACCCACACTCATACCCATACGTATTTAAAGGTTGGCTAACAAACGATTATCGTGAGCATTTGAATACCTGTGATAACCTTTCTCAATATTTAGAGATCGCCTTCGCAGCATTATTGACCTTGCTCACATCAAGATTTTCGATTGCAAGTTTTATTTATTTCAATCGATATATCGATCGATGGAATCTACCTTTTTTAGGATTTTGAATGCACAAAAGATGATCAAGCATCATAATAATTATTACAATCTACTATTTTATCTTTCTTTATTTCTCTCTTCATTTTTACACTGTCATTTCTCGAATCAGAAGCTGACAAGACACTTTTTTATCGGCTAGTCTATCACAAATCTAAGTGTCTCTTTTTATATTTCATGTTTACTTTGTTACCTTTACAAATTCCGAATAGATAACCGGATAAAATTGAGCAAAAATTAATACAAGTTTATGACGATGAACATAAACACAGAGAAGATTTACATAAAATGCAAATATAAAAGTAAATGTTTCATCGCAGTAGCACTTCATTCGTTTATTAAATACCTTCGAGACACTCATATATCTAACTAAAAATCTTTTCGTCTCTGCTTCTTTACTATCCTTTCTGACTTAAACACCGTCAATTCAATGTTTTCATGACACTACTCCATTCGAAGGGTGTGGGTGTGGGGTGTTGGCCTACCCAAATCTACACCCACAAGAACTATCGTCTTTTAGAGTTTTCACGCTTTGTATATTTTGTATTAACACAATGAAGCTAAAGAAAGCATGTCAGATCCACATTTCAGCCCCAATGGAGTTACACTAACAAGCTTTTGTAATAAATGCGCTAATTTTTCTTTTTCTCTTTGCCATTATCAATATTGATTGTTTTCTGTAAGTTATTTGTCAGTCTAGTTTATTATTGATATCGAACAAAATGACATGTCAAGTATAAAAGAAATAATGAAGTAATTTTTGGTGTGTTCATAAATTCAATGAAAAGAAAATTAATGGAGAAATAGCGATATAATAAATCAAAAATAAAGATGATTCTAATTTGAATCTAATGCATCTCCGATTAATAGCTCAGAATGAATATATTCATTGTTAACTGTATCTGTTTGAAGTTTATTATTATTCTTTTGCATTAAATAATGCTTGCATAATTTATATATGTCACAGTTGACATGGGAATTTAGTTGAGTTTGGAATGCGCGAAAAAAAAATATAGAAAAAAAAGAGAAAATAAAATTAAGCCTAAATAGAGATTTGAAAATAGAAAAAAAAAGAGAGAATAGAAATAAAATCGTTTTCTTCATCAATAAATCTATTTGATTCAAATTGAATATTATTAGAATATTATGAATGCCTTTTTATAAAAATTATGATATTCATACTATTTTCTTTTTACAAAAGACTATTTCATTTTTTTTTTGTATTTGTAAAGTTATATATAGATGATGTTTATAAAAATTGTATTAGATTGATATTAATAAATAAACAATTTATAAAAGCTTGTATTCGAAAATATTTTTATGCATGAAATCTATGTGTCACCATCATTTGTCCCTTTTATGTTTTCTTAGTAGAGATTCTTTCCTACGAAACGAAGATTTAGTGATATCGCTATGATAACTTTTTTAATTAAGTTATTTCATGTGTTGTTTCATTTTAAATTATCAAATTTAAATTTCATGGAAATATTTATTTCGAAATTAAAGTCATACATCAATAATCTTGATGAAAAAAGAAGAGAAAAATATACGATTAACAATGACATGTATTACAAAATGATGAAAGTTTTAAACTCTGAAGATGTAGATGTGTCTTCAAAATTTAAATTCTGAGTTCGACATACATTTTGTTTAATGAAAATCGGATCAACCAATTTAATATGTAATAAAAACTCTAATTTGCCATTGATAACACAAGAAAACATGTATGAGAAAATTAATAATTGTCACATGACCGTCGGCCATTCTGGTCGAGAGAATAACACCTTTTTGGAATAGTATGACTAAAACAAAAAATTTCATGCCCCGCATGTCCAGCTTAGAAAAAAAATCTATCTATTTCATAGGAAAAAAAGAAATTCTCTATTTTTATCTAATACAAATTTCAATGTCCCGCATGTCCCGCTTAGAAAAAAAAAACTATCTATTCATAAGAATAAAAGAAATTTTCTATTTTTATCTAATACGAATTTCAATGTCCCGCATGTCCCGTTGATCAAAAAAAAATCTATCTATTTATAATAAAAAAAGAAACTTTCATTTTTTTCAAAATGAAATTCAATGTCCCGCATGTCCCGCTTAGAAAGAAAATCTATCTATCTTACAAATAAAAAAGAAATTCTCTATTTTTATCTAATACAAATTTCAATGTCCCGCATGTCCCATTTAGAAAAAAATCTATCTATCTTATAAATAAAGAAGGAATTCTCTATTTTTATCTAATACGAATTTCAATGTCCCGTATGTCCCGCTGATCAACAAATCTATCTGTTTGTAAGAAAAAAAGAAACTTGCGTTTTTTTTTCAAAATAAGATTCAATGTCTCTCTTAGAAAAAAATTTATCTATTTATAATAAAAAAAGAAATTCTCTATTTTTATCTAATACAAATTTCAATGTCCCGCATGTCCCGTTTAGAAAAAAAATCTATCTATCTTATAAATAAAGAAGGAATTCTTTCTTTTTATCTAATACAAATTTCAATGTCCCGAATGTCCCGTTTAGAAAAAAAAATCTATCTATCTTATAAATAAAGAAGAAATTCTTTCTTTTTATCTAATACAAATTTCAATGTCCCGAATGTCCCGTTTAGAAAAAAAATCTATCTAGTTATAAGAAAAAAAGAAACTTCATTTTTTTCAAAATAAAATTCAAAGTCCCGCATGTCCCCTTTATAAAAAAATACGTATGTAATCAAACAAAGATAAATAAGCAACATATTACTTTCTCCTTATATTCTATATAAACTTTTCTTTGAAGTTAATAATATATCTTAAATCAGTGATATTTTTACTTTATCTTTCAGACAAAAATATAACTTATCTATTATTTCTGAAATAATTACTTACACATTTACCGATTCTACTTTCTTCTCTATAAATTAGAAATATAGATATAGATTTTATTTTTGTATTTATATCGATTCCAATCTCAACTAAATTCTCTAACCAACTGCGACATATATCACAGTTGTATATAAGTCCAGAGAGTGTAACGACAAACACAATTGAACAAATCAAGATAATTAATGCGAAAGCTTTGTTTGTATTTTTAGTAAATTTTTGAAAATTTGTTTCATCATTTGATGTAAGACTTGTCTTATGATTCATTGAAAAGTTAGTATAATCACTATAAATAAACACAAGACATATTATAAAGTTCGAGAAGATCACTAATTCAGTATTTTGAATGAAGTTGAGTAATGGGTATGTTTCCTTTTTGTAATATGAATAGGAATATAGTAATAGCGTCCTGTCATAAATATGATTTTTCTTATTAACAGTCAAATTACTTGGAAACTTATCATTCAATTGTGATTTAGTTTCAGTATAAAAATTTTTCACAAACGATCATCAAATGTGAAATGAAAACAACCGATATAATTCGTTATTGAAGACTACAAGAGAAAGACTTTTGGTACTATCAATCAAAATCTATAATGATGACACTATTTGTAAGAAAATAGAATAACATACGCTCATTTTGCTTAAATCCATGGTGAACTGCGGATTATCGGTGGAAAGAAAAGTTAACAATCAATGTACAATTCTCTACAATTGACATGTATATAATAAGGACTAGAAATTCTCTCAGTCAGGCTATACAATACAAAAACCATTTACCATGCACATCTGTATCTTACCTCTATCAGAGTTGTTCAACTAGATTAGAGTTAAGACAGAGTGACATAAAATCACCATCAGACGGGCTATTGAGCCCACCGGATTCTAGCCATCGAATGGACAAAAAAAGGAAAGAAATGTATTGTATCTTCTAGGTGAGTATCCGATTCCGATGAAGAAATTTATCTCATTCAAGTATTGATCGTATTAATTAATACTTGCTGATATATTTACTGTCTCGAGGATCGTACAAAATATACTGCAGCACAATGCTCTGTCGATATACAGACTAATTCTCCTTTTTTGTGAGGATTTCCGACTTATCTAAACAAATTTTATCGTTAGCAAGGAAAAATCTAATTATACTACCCAAGCATTTGTATTGATAACTAACAATTTTTTACTGCAACAGCACGTATTTTTACAATAGGTGATTTTTGACATATTACAGTTGCTAGTCGATTATAGAATTTTTGATCACATGAAATCGATGATGCAGAATTAGATGAAAAATTAACGTATGCACAACTAATTTGCTCAGTTTTTTCTCGATCTTCATCGTTTGATGATAAAGCTGATGATGATATAAATTTTTCATAATATTGATCAAATGTTCTTTCACATAAAGTATGAAAATTATTGAAATCTAGTAAACTTGGTAAAGGACTTTCATCGATTGTACTACATTGCGTGGCAGTACGGTTTCGATTATCATAAAAAATACCAAGATGTGCAACACCAGAGGATGTGTAACTGTGCCGACGTAAAACTAAGGACTTTGTCAAGAACGGTGTCGTAAAGTGTTCAGGTAGAAATAATATAGCATTATCACGTTCACATTCAGTTTTTGCCTCATTCCAAGTAGTTTCATGAAAGGATATAATGCTATTCGAAAATAACAACATGAATGATTGAATTTAGGGATCGAAAAAAATTGAAACATCAAAATCGAAATCAAATTGTGGAACTATTTTGAATTTGATAAAGATCCATCACAGTATGTACTCCTGCTACATGGTACAGTACTTAATAAGTCGAATAACACTTCCAGAACTTATTCATTTCTTTTGAGAAACCGATTGTGAAGATCGATAAATATAGTAAATTAATGTATAATGTTTTTCTCAATTCTTTCAAGTGTTCTCGGTTATGTCTTACTCAACATTTAATTAAATGTATCATAGTAAGAATGTACTCTAAATAATTGTCTAACAATTGATGGTACATCGTCTGTTTTGTAAGTGCCAGAGAAGCCCCCTGCGCGCATGCATCTCTGCCTATTTGGAACTCAACGAGCAATTTTAAATAAAAAATTAAGGTCGGAAGCTAAAATATAAGAAAAATGAATTAATTTGCTAGCAGGGTCAGTTGTTATGAGATACAAGAAGTTTCATTACTTTGTCTTAATGCTCATTAATTTGATGTATAATTTGGAATTTAATCCATGTTCATTAAATATTAATCTAATGTCACATTGATTAATCTCAAAATTTAGTAAATTGCATCGAAATAAACCTAAGATTTAAATTAATCTCCCCTCATCTGAACTTTTTTCCCCAAAGTAGTGAGTAGAAACTTCCAACTACTCGTAATAAAAATTTTCAGGAAGAAAACTATAACGCAAGAAAAAATTTAGAGAGGAGAGGGGAATCCCCATCACCCTCCCTAATCGTATGTGCTGCAGTTGATTATGTTTGAAAACGATGACAAGACCAATACCGAATGCAGCTATTATATCCATTCTTGTTACATGCACACAATTGACGAAGTTTTTCAATAGAAATTTTCTGTATATTATTCATAAAATTTCATTTATAAAGAATTTTTAAATAAAATTTAACTAGTTTTAGAAAAACATTTTGTACATTTTTATAGTATAAAAAAATAAAAATTGTAACATATTGTATGTATCAATAGAATTTATACAACAGCTGGAAGGTCTGAATCGAAAAATATTCAGAGTAATTCATAAATGGTTTGATGCAAGAAATATCGAAATCGAAAATCTACCCAAATATCAATCTATCTTGAAATTAACATCTAAACATTGGGATAAATTAATTCACACAATTTTAGTAACAAATCCTAGCATTCTTGAAGATTTCTTACAACACAAATTATCGATCCTATACCTTCGGGAATATCTTACTAATCCAACATTAGCGATTGGAAGAAGAAAAATATTTGGCCGAGGAAGAATCCGTAAAAATACTCGTAAAATGCTATCCGAAGATCGTCTATCTTTGTTCGATTTTATTTTATGTTATCATTGATGAAAATCTTCTCTTCTTTTCGTCTGTCAAACATCTATATCACATATATCCCTTGATTAAACGTAGGTGAAGTTAGCACTAGATTCGAGTGAATCCAGCCAAGATTCGCCCAGAAACATGTTCCAACTGTCCCAGGGTGTGTACCAAGTACAACTCGATGAGCTCTATCGAATGGTGTATTCCGATTCCCGATAGCTCAAACCAAGTCCAAGAAAACCAGAAAATACTAGATTTTTACCATGGGCGATTTTGCATCCATCTACTAAAACCTGCCAAGATTCGCTCAGGAGTATATTCCAAGTGTTCCATTGGTGTTCCAAGTAGAACTTGACGCGCTCTATCGAATGGCGTGTTCAGATTTTCCATACCTCAAATTGAGTTTGAGAAAATTTAAAAATACTAGCGTATCACCACAAAAATCCTGGATTTTATGTAGTAAAACCTGCCAAGATTCGCCCAGGAGCATGTTCCAAACGTTGCACTGGTGTTCCAAGTACAACTCGATGAGCTCTATTGAATTGTATGTTCAGATTTTCCGTAGCTCAAACTATGTCGGAAAGAGTTCAAAAATATTCGTGCATCAAACCAAGAATGCAGGATTCTCTATAGTAAAACGTGCCAAGATTCGTCCAGGAGCATGTTCCAAGTGTTCCATTAGTGTTTCAAGTGCAACTCGATGAGCTCTATCAAGTGATATATTCAGATTTTCCATAACTGGAACCGTGTTGCAGAAAATTTAAAAATATTGCTGAATCAATGCAAGAATTTGGTATTCTCTAGGGTAAAACGTGCCAAGATTCGTCAATGAGCATGTTCCAAATGTTCCATTGGTGTTCCAAGTACAACTCGAAGAGTTTTATCGAATGGTGTGTTTCGATACCCTCTATGTCAAAATGCGTCTGAGAAAATGCGAAAATGCTGGTGTGTCAACAGAGGAAATCTTTGGTTCGGGATAGTGAAAACGGCCAACACCCTTCTAGGAATAGGTTCCACATGGTTCAATCAGATTCCGAGTACTACTCGATGAGTTCTGTTCAAAGGTATAATTATATACTCGATAGCTCAAACTAGGCTGAGAAAATCTAAACATACTAGTGTGTTTGCGAAGACATCGATGATTGTCGACAGTAAAAGGAGCCAAGATTCTTCCGAGATGTTGTTCCAGTTGTCCTACTTATGCTCCAAGTGCAATTCGATGAGTTTTATCTCATAATGCATTCGAAATTTCTGTAGGTCGAATTGCGCTGCCGAGAACCCAAAATTTCTAGCTTGTGAGCGCAGGAATCGATGATTGTAGACAGTAAGAACAGTAAAGATTCTTCTAGAATGATGTTCCAGTTGTTCCGCTTATGTTCCAAGTAAAACGCGCTGAGTTTTTGGCAATGGTGCATTCACATTTTCTGTAGCTCAAGCTAAGTCTCTGAAAATTCAAAAATACTATTGCGTCAGTGCAGGAATGTTTAGTTTTGGGACATGAAATCGGGCAAAATTTGGCGATGAAGATATTCCAGATGGTTTGTTTGTTTTCGAAGTAACACTGGATGACCTCAAACGAATAGTATAACCAGTTTCGCGATAGCTCGAACCACTCCGAGAAAGTCCAGAAATACTTCTATATCAGTAGAGAATGCTTGGAGTCTATATGGTGAAACTACCAAAATTCTTCGAGCAACATGTTCAAGATGTTCCATCTATGTGCTTCGGAGGGCTCACACATCTGTATACGATGGTGTATTGAGCTGTTTAATACCGCGAACCGTGTACGCAGAAATCCCAAACATGGACCTCATTATACATGACTTTGTTGCTGATACAGTAAAATCAGCTTATATCTGTCAAGGAAGATGTTTGTAGATGTCCCATTCGTGTTCAAAGAAGCGTTTAATAGGCTCCATGCTTTCGTAGATTGCGATGGTCGAAACCACAAACTATACTGTAGATAATGTGCGAAAAAATATTAAAAGATGTGTCCTATAGTATGTAGCGATGGTACTTATATTGTAAAATTAGCCGAAATTCGTTTAGAAGCACGTTTCAAATGTTCCATTTGTGTCCTAGATACAACTTGATTTGCTCTATCAAATGTTGTATGCATGTTTTCAATCGACTGAACTGTCTTGCCGAAGTCTTTTATATTGTGGAAGCCAACCAAATAGGCCAATGAATTGTTTTGTTGCAGGGAAAAATTCGTTGTGAAATCTATTCTAATTATGTTTTTTCTATCATATGCAGTAAATCTTCGATTTCAACTAGTCATGGTTGTATGAAAATAGAAGTCATATAGAGTGCAACGGATTTGAACGTGTTTTCTGGTTAGTTTGTAAATTCACAGAGTCACTTCATTTCATTAATCCAGTGAAGTTGAACAAATTAAAAAGAACCTATATCAATCAATTTACCGAGTATGTGTATACGCCCATAAGTCATCCATCAAATCGTCTTTCGATGTAGTTAAACTTATCTCACTAGCAAACGTTCTGACGAGATATTCTATTCAGGTGCCCAACTGATTCATTTCATTCATAGATCATTCGATAGAGCTCATTGAGTTGTACGTGGAACACCAATGGAACATTTCGAACATGCTTCTGGGGAATCTTGGCAGGTTTTACTGCATAAAATCCAGGATTGTCGTGGTAATACACTAGTTTTATCAAATTTTCTCCGACTCAGTTTGAGTTGTGAAAAATCTGAACACCCCATTGGATAGAGCGCGTCAAGGTGTACATGGAACATGCTCCTAAGCGAATCTTGGCAGGTTTTAGTAGATGGATGCAAAATCGACTATGATGAAAATCTAGTATTTTCCGATTTTCTTGAACTGTGTTTGAGCTATCGGGAATCGGAATATACCATTCGATAGAGCTCATCGAGTTGTACGTGGAACACCAATGGAACATTTGGAACATGCTTCTGCGCGAATCTTGGCAGGTTTTACTCGAATCTAGTGCTAACTTCATCTATGTCTTGATTAATGTTAACTAAAGCTTTTGTTTCTCCTTTTTATTTTTTTTTCTCTTCTTCGTCAACTTGTCCTTATAAAATGTTGTATCAAGTTGATTTTTTTTTCCTGCTAAAGGAGCGATGTTCGCTCATAGCTTAAATAAAAGCATTACTATATATATATAGAATCTATACATTGTTATTAAAAATTCCAGTAAAATCCTTCTAATATAGAAAAATCATAGATAATTATGTCTTTCGTTATACTTTGTCAATTATTTATATATCCTCTTTTTTTTTTTGTTCTATTTTCTTGACGTTAAAAATTGAGTAAACAATAACATATATATGAATGAACGAAAAAAAACAAAAAAGAGGTCAGTGAACAATACGTCACATCCATCGAATATGAACTTTCTCGTCGAATTTGTTCGTTTTGAGAGAAAAAAAATAAATGGAGAGAGAAGATATATTTTTCGTCTACACAGTAGACTAAAATACAAAAAAAAGTATGCTGACATTTATAAACATTGAATATTCTTTGATAGAATTTATGTTCATTCTTTCTTTTAATATAATGATGTAAAAGAGATAAAAATTGTTTGATTGTTTCTTTTTCTGCTTTTATATAGAAAAAATTTTTCAATACGGAAAAAAACTTTGTTATTCATTTGTATGTTTTTTTTTCGTTTTTACTAGAAAGTAGTTTTTCTTATTTTATAAGAATCAAGACGAAATTATTTTCATTTTAATTTTTTAATGACAGATTATTCAATAACAAGTAATTTCTATGTTTTTTATTTTCTTAAACAGTAATACTAATGTAAATTCTTACAAGAATTATTCTTTTTTACTTATGCTTTGATTTATTCTCTTCATGTATTTATGAAGAGTTGAACATAATCACTTTCTTTTTTTTTTAAAGAAAAAAACAAGAAAAGGTTTAGAAGTGTAAGTCTCCATTTTCAACTAGATATATAATAGTTTGTAAAGTTCGATGAACTAATCATGATGATATAAAGTTTTCTTCTCTCTCAGAAGATTGCCTTTAAGAAGTTGTGTTGATCGATCTTAGTTTGCAAAGAAACCATTGTAATCTATTATTTGAGATCCTTTAATTTTTATGTTATTTTAGTTTTTTCTATTTTAAGGTTTAGTGGTGGTGAATGCTCCTTAATCTACTGTACATATCAATATAATAAACTTGAATAGAAGTTTTAACTATGTCTATACTACTATGAATATTTCAATATGATTGACATTATAGATGTAAGAAATTCAATTTTTTTTTTGAAAACTGATTACGATTTTTTCGAAATATTATTTCAAAGTAGAAATAATTAAAATCTTTTTAGGTATTTTATTTTCAAGAGTCTACACTTTGTTTTGTTTAAATGTTTAGTTGAAGAAAAGCAATATATGCGAGAGATAGATATTTAAAATGTGATCAATAGATTTTTTTTATGCATATCCAATGTTATTGAACATAGAATTGTATTTTACAAAGAACTAAATAAATTTTGACATACAAAAAGCAATTGAATTTCTTATATCGACAAGGTCAATGGTATTGAAATATTCATAGTATGAACATAGTTAGCACTTCTATTTAAGTTTATTATATTGATATGCACAGTCAATTAATGAACGACTAACGATAAAACTTCAAATATAATGAACTAATATAATATAAAAATTGACATTTCTGAAATAAAAGTTAATAATAATTTGTTTGCAAATTAACATCAACTAAACTCTTCAAAGATAGTCTAGAAGAAGAACACTTTATGTTATTGTGATTAGTTTATTGAACTGTATAAAACTATAATAATCGGCTGAATATGGAAACTCATACTTGGAAAATTTTCTTCCTTAGTAGAATTATTGATATTAGTTATTAAATACAAATAAAAAGTAAATGTTGTATTAACTAACACATCTATAGTCAAATCTTGTTTACAAGAAAAAATTCTACAAATTTTGACAAAATTTTATTCATTATGTTTAGATCTTTGATTGAAATGATGGAATATGAGAGAATAGAGTAAAATGTGCAAAAAAAAATAAAATAGATAAATATGATAAGAATTATTCACTTTATTTTCCTTTTTCATTGAAATAAATAATGATTTCTAATTAAATAAAATCAAAAGATTAGTTTTATTTTTTTAGGTAAAATGACAAATAAATTAGAAATATTACCAAATGAAATTTTTTTAAATATATTTTTATATTTTTCATGGGATGAAATCTTAATATCATTTTGGTCATTAAATAAACGTATTAATTCTATTATTTGTTCAATATTTGAAATAAATAAAAATGGAATTATTTTTAATAAACCAGGTTTATCTTATAAAAAATTTTCTAAAATATTATTACCATTAATATTTAATTCATTATCTCTTTGTTCTTCTATTAAATATATTCATATTGATGGAATAAATTCAATTGGTTTTAATTTAATTTATCAAGATATTTTTTCTCATAATGATAAATCAATTCATCGTTTTCCTAATCTTAAATCACTTTATATAACTCGATGTTTATTATCTCAATCATTAATTCAAACATTATCTTTTCTTATTCAATATCAATTAAATCAACTTACATTAACATTTCATGAAGATATTTATGAAACATTTAGTAGTGGATATAAACTTTCATCAATTCGTTCTAAACATGGTAATTAATGATTCATTTAACTGATCTTTTGATAAGCAAGATGTAATTCTATTATTTGAAAATAAAAGTCTTTCTACAGTAGAAACATATAGGCGAGAATGAGTCAGTGAGTAATAATAATATCTCAGTTAACGATGAGATCTAGAAGTAGTAGTGTGTGTCGTTTCGAAAAATTAATATGTGTCCTGTTGAAATATTACATGAAAGATATTTATGGAGTAATAATTTTAATGACATCAGCTATTTCTTATGAAGAAAAGTGAAATCGATTATCGTCAAAGGTTTACTATTCAATAACTATTATTGATAGATTTAATTGAATATATAAAAGCAACTAATTGATTATTTAACATGAATTATACGTTGAACAATAAGTATTTTCGTATTGTTTAACAATAGATTTCATATAATAAAGAAAAATCTATTATTACAATTCCTGTATGGATTAAAGTGTTAAAAACGAAATAACTACTGCTATTAATAGAAAAACATGTTTAGCAAATCAATTTTAGTCAACATCGTATAAATTCAACATACTCTTCCAATTATAAACCGTAATTAAATCAATATATTCCTGGAGTTTGTTAGTTTACCTATAAACTCGTGAATTTCCCTTTTAATTATTTAGGAAAATGTATAATAAAATCTACTTTTTAGCCTATGTCCATGACAGTCTTTAAAAAACAAGCATTGCTATGATGTCTGACACGATCTGTTATGGAGGGCATAGTGAGTAACCAGACGACAAATATTTTTTCTTAATATCTAATTTTCTCATTTATGTGACATGCAAAAAATATTGAATAATATATGAAATAGGGATGTGACAGTTCCATTTCAGGTTCGAGATTGGGAACTGGCACATCAATTCAAGCTCATCTGAAAGAAGCTCGTGACTAGCTTATTATGGCAGCTTCCCACAGCTCACGAGTTTAAACTGTCTACACCTAATATCAAGTGAAAGTGCATTGAGCACACTACAAAGCGTATATTTACTTATTAAAAATCCTCTTCTCAAAAGCGATTCATCCAAAATACGGGAATTTTTTTCTCCTGGCCTTTTTTTACTGGCCGCTATGAAGGGGACGTTGTTAAGATGTCTATTACAGTCTGTCGAAGGAGATGAATAGCTCCAAATTTTTAACTCTACACTTCAACGATTTCAAATGTTTCGAAGTGATTTCACTGATTCTAAATCATTCTGTCACTCGAAATCAATTGTTTCTCCCTTAGCATCTGATATAGGATATTCAAAGGCTATCATATGGAGATATCCATAAGTTTTCAAGTACTATACTATAGAGTACCGATGGGTCCTCAAAGCCTATACTATGGATGTACTCATATATCCTTAAGCTCTATTATATAGAGGTATCGATAGACGTTCATTGGCTATTATAGAGAGTTATTTAAAAGTTATCAAGGACTCTTATACAGAGAGGTACTCACAGGTCTTCAAACCCTATTATATAGGCTTGACCAAAGGTTTTCAAGTGCTATAATATGGAGTACCTATAAGTCCTTTATGAATACACTATAGGAGTATCCATAAATCTTGAAATTCTATTAGATGGAGGTACACAGGTCATCAATGGCTACACCTATAAAATAGACTTCGAGGACCTATGAATATTCCTACCGGATAGATGGTGACGATTTATGAATATTCCAATAGGATGGCTCTTGACGATCCATGGATAATTCTATACAAGAGACTTTTAGAACTTATGGATACCATATGTAATAGCTGTCGACATTCTATGGGTAGCCCTATTTAATAGCATTGAGGACTTTTGAGTAACTCTATAGAATAGACGTTAAAAATTTTTGACTACCCGAATAGTATAGGTCTCCAGAAGCTATGATTTCCTGTAAATCACCGATGATTTAATAAATAATCTATTAGTTAAATATATAACCAATCTGCCTAGTTCCTAGTTAAATGGCACAGATGCATATCTAGTTAAGAGATCCTCTTTCATATAGTCCGAACAGTCGCATGTTTTTGTGTGATAATAAGTGAGAGAAACAGACAATATAAAAAATGAATCAGAGTGATTCCAGAATGATTCTGAGTAATTTCGAATGATTTTCATGATTCCAAGTGATTTCTAGTAATTTCAGTTGATTCTACTATTCTAGAATCAACTATTTCCATCTTGGATGTTTCGGTATTGTTTATAAATAAAAAGTATTATTATTGGAAATTTCTTCCTCCTGAAGTGAATGAAAAGATTATATTTGAAATGTTATAATGATTAAATGACTTTTTTTTTGTTTTTCTTATTAATTCAATAGAAAAGATAAAAAGTATGCTTAAACAAATTTTATGTCAAATATTTTCTAATCAATGTCAATTAACTTTTCTTCAACTCGATATAGCAAATTTATCTTATGAAATTCATCAAAGTTTAAATTCACGTTCTTATGTTTCAACAAACAAAATTTCTAATGATTTTCAAACTTATTCTATAACTTTACGTCATTTGCATATTCATCTTAATCACATATGTTTTCTTGAACATCTCATTGAATATGTACCCAATCTTGAACAATTATCGATTCATTTTCTTAATTCATTACTTGATAAGTATTATCTTGATTCCAAAATTAATATACCAAAACTATCAAATGAAAATTGGTTCAATAAAGTAAGATGATGAATATTAGATTATTTTAATTGTTTGTTCTTTATAAAACTCTTTAATTAAATTTTATCTCATACATAAATATTATTTCCTATTGATCTCTTTTCGATCCCGGCGCCCTCTTAACAGGTCAGTAAGTCAATAAGATTAAAAAAAACGGGATCAAAAAGGTTAAGGTTCATTTTTGTATTTGAACAAACCTTCAAGGGTGATACTATGAATAATGTCATTCCAATCAATACAATGAGTTTGTTATTAAATTACGAAGTTTTTTGAAAAAGTGTAGATTTTCTTTGTTAATATCATAATCGATTAATATGAAAAATGTATGTTTGTTAAACAAGGGTGACAATTTGGATTCTCTTAGAATTCGATAGATCCTGGAATGAATAGATCTGAACGTAATAAGAGGTTTGACACAGTTTATTAGAGTTATGTATGAACTGATCCTTATTATGTTTATTATTTTAATTTGAGACTATA
This sequence comes from Rotaria sordida, assembly GCA_905250125.1. Lineage (NCBI taxonomy): Eukaryota > Metazoa > Rotifera > Eurotatoria > Philodinida > Philodinidae > Rotaria > Rotaria sordida. The sequence continues at coordinate 22,637 of CAJNOL010000973.1, read as the reverse complement.
AAATCAAACAATTTTTAACAGAAGATTGCTTTATATTCAAGTTTGTTGTAGAAGTAAAAAAAAAAATTAATCATTGGTAATTTTGCTATAACTCGTAGGTACTGAATTAGGAGACGATATGAGAAGAAATCTTTGAGTCGAATTTTTGAACTTTTTTAATAAGTTTATTTAGATTCTAATCGATTCCGATAGATTTTATCTGTTGAGAAGCAAAAAAAATAAAGTAATATTTCATCTAATTCATATAAAGTTTTTAGCAGAGATGTTCATAACAGATTTTTTTTTTCTTAAATCGTCAACTCAATCCGATTGGCCTCAAGAATTGAACAAAATTTTTTTTTGTCTAAAGGGTCAGTTATCGGGTTACTCAAGGGTTAATATAATTAGTTTTGCTATATGTACATGCTCAAAACAAGTAAGCAAATGAGTAAAATCCGCATGTAGTGAAAACAAATAAAAGAAAGAATTCAGGTCGCAAAGAATGGATGAAATAATAAAAATAACCAAAACAGTGGAAGAACGAAGGATAAAATAGAATGAAAGGTGAAATTTGTTAAAGAATGCAAGTCACGAATTATATGTCAAGCATAAAACTGATTCGGGTGTTCACCTATCAACTCCTATTTCGTCAAAGATCAAATCTACAAACAAGCCTCGAGCTGGATTATGGATTGAGCGGATTGAATTCGAACGGATCGACCTGTCAACATCTCTGGTTTCCAGTATTGTTGAAAGATCTATGAAGTTCATTAAAGGATAATTGTAATCAGAGATGCAGAATCTTCCAAAAACTCGAAAATTTCCCCAAACTATTTTATCTTCGCTGCTCGTAGACAAATTTTATTTGATACAAAACAGAATCTGAAAAAAAAAACATGCGAACCTCTCGCTCTGTTCATTACTATTTGTACAACATAGGAATTCTTTCTATTTGTTCTTTTATGACACGGTTCTAAACAATCAAACCAGATGAAACTAATTTGAACAGATGACAATGTTTGTTTTTTTTCCTGAAGAAAATCCAGTGTTTGTCTTTTAATTGAAAGAAGTAGTTGTTGAGAGAGGATTTGATGAATGGACAAAGATACAAAATCTTTCAAGAAATCAAAACAATCTTTTTCTTTTCTCTTCCTTTCTTCGGTTACGATATAAGACAGCAAATAAAAAGAGAATGCAAAGAAATTTATGAAAAAAAAAACATTGACAAAAAGTTATACTTCGACAGCAATGTGCGTATTCTGGACCAGATTAATGACAGGGAATACAACTAAAACAACAAACACGAAGAAATGAATTATATTCTGTAACAGTTAATTATGAAGAAAACTAGGTTTTCCCTTCTAACAGTTCTTTTTTTTTTGAAAAATTTTCCCGAGTTGATGAAAGTTTTCAAAAAATTTCTTCTCCCCGTGCCGGTGCGCATGAGAAAGATTCTGCACATCTGATTGTAACATCGATAAAGGAAAAGTTAAATTGCACTTTATCTTCAATGAACTATTGTCTATTAGAAACATTTTGTTTTTTTATTAGTTTTCATAAAGATGAAGGAGATATTTGTATTCGATATTTGAATTTTTTTTAAGATCTGCATTATTGGGATCCCCCTCAAAAAATCGAGTTTTTCGGAAAAATATCGAAGTTAAGTTTTTATTACAGGAAGATGCAGTGAACCTTCTTCTTTCAGAATATATATAGTTTTTTGGAAAATGATCAGATTTTCAAAGACTTATTACATGAAAATTAAAATCCACTACCATATTTTCGTAGAAAACTTCATGATTTTTTAAGGCTGTCAGTTTCAGAAAAAATGCGTTCCCACGAGCATTATCGTTGAATAGAACATTTTCATACTAATCACCATGTTAGATGACACTAGCTGCCGTCATCTATGACGTCCTTTTAGACAGTCCAGTGGAATATGCCACGATAACATGACTTGTTCTGGATTTTAATGCAAAAATCCATTTCTAAAATTTCTTTAGCATTTTTCTCGAAACACGGTTTCTAGACAGGAAAATCGAAATAACTCCCAGTCAGTTCGGCATATGACCCATGATTTTTTTTTGTTTCAAAGGTCTTGATTAGAGCTAACTTTTCATCGGACGGATTTTTTATATTGAACCCCAGGGCTGAGAAAAGTGAAATTTACTGTTGTCGAACCACACTTTTTTATGCTTATTTTGCCAGCATGCTCACAAGATCGCTCGTAAAAAATGAATGGAAGGAACTTTCAAAATTCCGTCTGATGAAAAGTTGCGTACAGAGGCTAGCTACAATTTGAAACCAACCCGAGCTTTGTATCCCTTCTCTGGACGGAGTTATTTCGATTCTTCGGAAAAGTAGGAAAACCAACCACAACTGCGATTTAGTCGGACATGTGAAGCTGAAATTTTTATCATAAGCGTTTCTCACTAAGACCAATTATCCCTGAAAATTTCAGCCCAAACGCAAGGTCCGAAGTGGGACTTCATTTCTGACGGGGGGGGGGGGGGGGCCCTTAATAAGTTTGTCATTAGAATGATCATTCAATCATGAAAATTGACTTTTTCCAATTTTGTTAAAAAGTGATTTTCCTATAAATTTATCGAACGTTTTTTTACCTATAATAAAAAATTCGAATTCTTTCTTTCTATTTTCACTAAACTGACGATTAAAAGAAATTTAGACAAAAGAAAAACAAAAAACTATTCAATATTAATTCCACTGGTTTTATCAGATAGTTAATTTTGATATAAAATGTAAGAATAGATCAAATTTAAAATTAACAAAATGAATGAATACTTTGAATTGATTTTTAAAAGAAAAGTATTTCATAAAGTGACATCTTTCAATGATTTAATTTGATATTAAAAATATCTAATTAGAATGAATAATTATTCAAAATTATTCAATTAAATTAAAGAAGAATATTTTGTTTATTAATTTATTAAATAGAAGAAAAGAATAAAATAATATAAATAAATTATTTTCAATAAATGACATTTTATTTTACTACTTGAATAAAACAAAAATTTTAAAATTGTATAATTGATTATTTTCAAAAATAGATGCCAAAATTAAAATACTTTATATTAAAAAGTTTTATTGATAATGATTTTGAATTTATTTATTTAAAATGGCTTCTTAATAATTTAAATTATATTACAAAATTACAAATTTATTTATATAGTGGATATATATGGAAGGAAAATCAATTAATATGGAAATCTGTTATTGATGCAAATTTTATTCGTCGATATTGTTTACCTGATCAAATAATTAATTTAAAATATTTTTATTTTTATATATGTGCTCAACGTCAATCATCATTAAATAATATTTCAGAAATAATTAATTCTTTTAAAATAAATTCTTTTTTTATTTTACATCAATGGACAAATGTTCAATGTTTTTATGATGAAAATAGATCAGATCAACATATATTCTCTTCTAATCTTAAAAAATTTCAACGTTCTATTCTTTTATTGTAAGAGACTTTTTTTTTTTATTTATGAAATTATTTTCTTGTTTATTAAGTAAATATCCATATATATATGAATGGTCTGATATTGAATATATTCAAAATAATATTCATCCATCATTCTATGTATTTCTCAAACAATTCAATAAATTATGTCCTAATACTTGTTCTATGACAATTGATATAGGTAAATATTTTTTTCAATGATCTTTGTAAAGATGACGGTCGATGAAAAAATAAATAAGTAATCAAATTCAATAAATATGATTAGATATTTTTATTCATTTTTAATATTATTCTATTCGAAGATCTAATCAATTGATATAGTTGAAAATTTTTCATTTGTCAAAATTGATTTTCATTTGATTATAGTTAAAGTAACTAAATATGAGAAATACTAATATTGTTTCTTTTTTTTTATTTAAGTTAATCGAATTTTATTTTTTAAATATTCATTTATTTTTTCAGACATTAATTTCTTCATTACTTTTTTTCAATGAAAATAAATCTCAGTAGATAAAAGAATTCTTCATAAATAAACACTTTTTTAGTCTAAATTAGACTAACAATTTTTTTGATAGTTTAATAGCAATTCAACTTAGTTAACTATATTTGTTACTTAAGAAATTTCTATTTCATGCATAACAAAAAAAGTATTCAATTTAATTTTATTAAATAAATATAAAAGATATAACTTTAAACAACGAAAAACAAAAAACAGAATGAATTAAGTCTTTGAGGGTTTAGTTGCTTTGTTATAATCTTAACAAATGTATCAATAACTATTCATTTAAACTCTCATTTAGTTATTATTCATTTTTGACAATCAAATGTTTCTTCGAAGAGATGTTTTATTAATTTATTTTAATTCTTATTATTCTATTCAACAATAGGTCTGTGACAATTGACAGTTCTTAGAACTATTTCTTTTTTCGAAAATCGGGTCTATGAAATCAGTTCTTTTTCTAAGAACTAGGTCAGAGCACTATTTTTTTTTTCTTTTTGAGAATTGAGACATAGGAAGTCAAACAAAGTAAGCACCAAACTTCCTATACCCCAAATTTGAAGCTAGCATTTTCTTTCTAGTCTATATTTTATCAATTAACATGAGTCCACGTTTTATACTATAAAAGTATTCACAGGTTCTCAAAGGCTATCATATAAGGGTACCCGTTGATCCTCAAGCCCTATCATATAGAGGCACTCATATGTTCTCAAAGCCTATTATATAGGGGTTTCCAAAGGTTTCCATAAGCTATCGTACAGGAATCCTCATACGTCCTCAAGACCAATTAAATAAGGATACCCAAAGGACCTCAAGCTCGACCCAGCAGTGACTCTATTCCAAAATTCTAGAATTCTGGAATAATCACAATTTCAGAATGACTAGAATTTTTAGAATTTTGGAATAATTAGAATTTTGCAATAATCAGAATTTCAATACAAGATAAATCTCAATGATAATATTACCGGGCTTTTCGACTGAATAACTGTAGTGATGAAATAAAACAATAAACAACAATACTGAGGACGTCGCTGCTACTTCTGGAACAGTTGATCTCGAATAGACAATTAAATGAATACATAGATAGATAGATAGATTGATTGATTGATTGATTGATACACAAACAGATAGTTACATAGATAAATCATAAGATGTATTTTATTGATTTTCTGGAAACCTATTTAAGTTTTAATGTGAGAGATATTGGAGGTATGAAAAGTATAGATGAAAAGAGAAACATTCACGAAAACAGACACAGGGCGTTTGTCTCTCTTGAGGGTGAAGGCGAAACACATACAGAATATCTTTCTCGCTGAGGTTGTAGGCGAAACACACAGTGCATCTCTCCTGCTGAGGGTGAAGGGGAAAACATCTATACAAAATTGCGATTATTTTGATTATTCATAAATTCCGATAATTCAAAAATTCTGATTATTTCAAAATTTCGATTATTCGAATTATTCGAAAATTCCGATTATTCCAAGGTTCTGATTATTCGAAAATTGAAAAAATTCTAATCATTCTGAAATTGATTATTCCAGAATTCTAGAATTTTGGAATAGGATCACATCTCGCTCAATCATATAGGAGTATCCATAGGTCTCGAAAGGGTGTTCTATGAGGGTGCTCATGGATTCTGAAGAGCTATCCTATTACTCTCCATAAGATCTCAAGTCTTTAGAGATTGCGATTCATTAATATTTCAAGGGTTGTCTTGGGTATTTCTGTTTACTTTTTAGAAACGATATAGTGGAGAGGTATCAAGTACCATTAACTATTCAAACGACATCTAGCGTCAGTCCTCAGGAGTTTTCACGGACTTTTACGCGTAAGCAAGGGAGAAACAGCTGACTTCAAAAGACTTCAAGAACAGAGACTTCAAAATTTTCAAAGGTTTCTAAAGACTTCATGAGACTTCAACAGACTTCAAGGCTATATAAGCATTCGATCAACCTTAGAAATTTCCGTACCATGCAGAACACACTACTGATTAAATTAAGATAATAAAAATATGTTTTATTTTAAATAAATGCAACTATATATAATTGAAGAAATAAATCAACAATTGATTTATTCACAAATGTTTATTTTATTTTCAATAGAGAAATAAGTCAAATAATCATATATATTAATATATGAAGTTAAATTAATCTATGCAGAATTCTTTTAGTTGAATTTTCAGTCTATTTTATCATTTTTTCGACCATCACATCAGAACTATGGTTCTCTTTAATTTATAGAAGTTGATAATAAAATAATAAAGTATATTTTCGGTCAGTATCATGCAAATAATCAATATCGTAATGATGAATAATAAGACATGAATCAATTGTTGAATTATTCTTTCACTCATATATAGTTGCATTAAAATTCACGTTTATAATAAAATAAGATTATCGAAAACAAGACAGTTTCACTGATATTTTTATGAACTTTTCGTTCACCACATGTGTTTCAAAAGTATCAGAAGACTTCATCGGACTTCAAGAGATTTCACAAGACTTCAAGACTGAAGTCGCTGCTGCTTTTCCCTTATGCATAAGTCATAAAATTGTCGCAAGAACATCACTCAGATGTGATTCACGAACTGGCTCGGAATGTGGATAAAAATAATGCGTCACCTGATATCGCAAGATGTGTGCACTTACTCTTACCTTTAAGATGAAACAATGGGCTAATTTCTTTAGTATGATGACAATGAGTCAGTTCATTCAGTGGTTTTACTTTACAATCATCATTATGTCAAAAGCATTCCCTTTTAAATTTCAGTGAACTTTCAGTTCCTATTTGACCAAACATCAATTCACTATTAGGTATTTGATAGTTCTTGAGGATCTATGCATATCCATATACAACAGGCCTTGAGGAGCTATGGGTGCCGCTTTAGAGTAGTTCTTGGGGACCTATGGATAACCCTATATGATAGGGCTTTCGGACAAATTCCGGTTCTCTAAAAAAGAATTTGATGGTGTAGCCAGTTCCGTTCTTTGATTGACAACTGTCACAGACCCATTTTTAACAATAGAAATTGATCATTTTTGAAACAATTTGTCTATCGAATTATACGAGAATGAAGAACTATTCATTTATCACCGATATTAAGTTCATCACAACAATTTTAATCATCTACCTTAATTTTTTCTTCTGTAGAACAATCGATTGTAAAAGAGATGTAATAATGATAAAATTAAAGATTGTGATAGAGAAATTTTATAATTGTGAATATGTACATCAATATTTTTTCTAACAATAATAAATATTCATTTATTGGGATAGATAAATTTATTTGTCATACATTCAATTATTTTTACACAAAGTCTATCATCATTAGAAATATTTTCTTATATAAATTTTTTCTGACATATATTCGATATTTAAGATTTGGAAAAATTATAAATAAATTTATTTTTTTCTATAGGAAGTTATGAGGTTAAATCAAAAATTCTGGAATCGTTGACAACATCATTTGAAATGAGAGAACAAAATTTAAATAATAGTCAACTTCGAAATATTACAAAACTTAAATTTGGATATTTTTCTGGTCGTCGTATTCGTATGTAAAAATTAATTTTTTTTTCTTTTCAATTTAATGAAATGTTTCTTAGGCAATGTATTATTTTATTAAGGCCATCCTCTCTCTGCCCCTTTGCTGACTCAAAATGTTCAAATTTTCTTATTGTTTATTTTTTTATGTTCAGTATATATATTTAAATCAGAGATGTCCATCGCGGCGCTGCCGCCGTGGCGGTGGCGGCGCGGCAGCGGCAGATTTTTTCCAAAAACTATCGCAGCGCGGCAGCGGCGTGGGAGAGATTTTTATTTTGCATAGCGGCAGCGGCGCGGTGGCGGCAGCTTTTTTAGGAAAAAATTTCAAAAATTCATGAATTTGCACAGAATCTGCATGTTCATGTATGCTATACTGTAAGACTTAACGAATCTGATCGATTAGCAGCACCAGTTCTAGTTCAAACCAGTCACAGCCTTGAAAATCAAAACATTTTTTCGAATACCATCGCGGCAGCGGCAAGTTATTTTTAAGACGCGGCGCGGTAGCTTCTTTTTAACAGGTCATCGCGTCGCGGAAGCGGCGCGGCAGCTTTGTTGGATTTTGGCCGCGGCGCGGCAGAGGCAGATTTTGAGCCGCGATGGACATCTCTGATTTAAATATTCTCTATCCAATGAACATATTTTGAAAAGTTAAAACCCTTTTTTTTAATATAAAAAACTTAATAAAAGATTCCACTTTATGTTAAAAAAGTCAAAAAATGCAACTTTTTTTGCTTTCTTCTCAATATCAAATTTTCAAGCAAAAACTTCAAAATTTCCCCCGTTTTCCTCCGACATGGTATGACCGATTGAATCGAAATCTTTTGTGTAACAACTACGACTAAATCGAAGTACCTATCTTTGTTTTTTTCCTTCTAAGAACAACGTTTTGGTGGTTTTTGGTATGCCTTGCAAAATTTGCACTATGCAAAAAAAAACAAGTTTTTTTTTGATTGGGCTCCCACTATTTTGGTTCTCTTAAGCGAAGGAAACAATATTTTTCAACGAAAAAAAAACAGATACTTCAATTTGATCCTAGTTGTTACAAAAAAAAAAAGATTCAGCCATAAAAAATGAATTGTGACTGTATATGGTGAGAGAGACTTCAGATCATTTTTTGGTCCTTGTGTTTCCTATATATCATAAAATAAAGTATCTGACAATTTTGAGCTGATGATAAATTTTGTTCTACTAGTCGAAGTCTATCTCCCATGAAAGTTTCAGAATGTTTAGCCAAACTATCCTTGAGAAACCCTAGAAAAGGTAAAGGAAGAAGTGCCATTAATAGAAACTAGTTTAGTTAGTAAAACATTTTGTAAAATTAAACTGTAAGATATAATTCAATTGTTTATATTGTAAATAGACAAATTATTTTAAATTTTTTGAAGTTATTCTTTACTTTTAATATATGTCTATCATCAAAGAAATTATTAATTGAAAGACATTATAGAAAAAATATGAATAAAAAAAGAACATTATTTTAAATCTTATTCAAATCTCAACAATCACAATAGATACTTTAAGAATATGAGAGAAACAAATTTATTTTTATAAAATATATTAATATATTATTTTAGAATTACGTTTTAGAGAAGTAATTCATTAATTTCAATTTCAGTGTTTGTCATGTAATTAATGTATCCCTATTATAGAATGTCATTTCATAGACATATTGCTATTTATGAAGACACAAACGAAAATGATTTTGCAAAAATCTCTATTATGATCTATAAAAGAAGAGAGAAAGTAACAAGATAAAGAAAGTAGCGAATATAAGATAATATAATTTCTTCTGTATTTTTCATTACTTCATTAAAATTCCATATTATAAAAATATACTATTCTAAAATTTGACCAAAAAAAAAACAAGTTATATTTTTTATTTTCAACTATAAATGAATTATAATTGAAAATGATCAGTTACTGTTATTTAATAATGTATTTGTTCATCCGAAGCACTATTGAAATTATAAATGAAGTTTGAATTTTTTTTTTTCTTTCCTTCGTTGTAGAACTATTAATTCTTGTTTATATTGATGTTTAAAATAATGTATCTTTATTATAAATAAGAATTTAAATATGATTTATTTTTCTAGGTCCTTATCTAGAATGGACATATAAAGATAGACAACATCTGAAAATACTTACTCTTCTTATTTCAATACCTGTTCAACTTAAATATATTTTTGTTCAAAAATTTGAATGGCTTTTCTATGCTATTGAATTTGTAAGTTTTGATTTAAACTTTTCATATATATAGAATTATCAAATAGATGATTAAATATTTAAAAATCTTATTGTTTTGTTTTGTTAGAATTTTTCAACTATCAACTAAATATGCACGAATATTTGTCTTCTTAGATTTTCTTTATATTAAATTATTATCATGAGATTTCTTTTTTGGATCATATAATAAGATCAAATAAAAATTAAATTTAATGACTCATGAGATAAAGAGAGAAAATGCAAATTTAGAGCTTTCAGCAGTTCAGCACCTTTGAATATTGCAGACGATGATATGCTCTTACATATTTGGCATTAGACTGGAAATTACGGTGATTAACTATCAGTGAGAAGCATAATGTTTTAATTCGATTTTTTTCATTGAAAATAAAGCTATTTTCCGAAAATAAAGATTTTTTAAACTAAAACTTGATTAAAGATTATTGAAATGGAGAAGTCCGAATCTCTAATCGGATTTTTGAAAATACTTGGAGTTCGATATTTTCGATCAGGAGAGATCTAAAGGAAAAAAAAAGATACTTAAATGTTATGAAACATAAATAAACCATAAGAAGTAAATTTTTCTGACCGAATAAATCTAACTCAAAAATTTCGAAAAATTGATTACAAATTCAAATTTTTTTGATAACTAAAAATTTTTAATTAAGTCTTAGAAAAAGTCTTTATTCTCGAAAACTAGCCTTGTATTTATCGAAAATATCGATTTAGAATAATATGAGTCTTCTCTAAGAGAGAAAATATGGATCTTTTCGGATTTAAAATCGGAAAAAATCCCAAACGTAAACTAGTCCTCAACAATACTATTCACGTATTGTTCTTTCCTATTGTTGGAAGACAGCATACGATTGTTCGGAGGGAATTATAGACCATTCTTGAAAACCACAAACTGATACGGATAGTGTACTGTAATGCATGAATTACGAATCACGGTCACGATTGTAATATATACGTTTAAAATCTCAAATATTTATTCAGAAATTCAATGTTCACACTCAATCAGAAAAAACTTGATATTTCTTATGGTACTTTTAGTGAAAAGACGAACAAAGTATCTAACAGAGATCAATATAGAGCAGGTTAAAAAAAAAGTTTTTATTCTGCTCTGTAAAAGAACCAGAAAGGGTGAGAGAGAGCTGTTTATCTTACAAGTTTAAACAACAACTTTTCAACTCCACAACACAACATTTTGAAGCTTTTGAATGGCGAAAAAGAATCCAGAACCAACAGTTGATAGTAGTATCAAATAGTATTCAGATTTGTTCTCTACGTTTCTACATTAAGATGAACATGGTTAGAATAGGCAAAAGAATGAATATCAATAAAATAAATATTAAAAAAGTTCTCTGTGTATTTTTAATTCTTTTACTGTTATAAGATGAAAGCAAAAAATAACTTACTAGCTGTACGTCATTGATCTTTATAAGGATATGTATCTAATGTTTATTCCTAATCTTAATAGCACATCAAAATTTACTACATCTCATCTTTTGCAATTCGAATTTATCTTCTTTGAAGTCTAATACTCCTGTGTAAATAAAATATTCATTATATTCATAACATTCATTTTTTTGTTTATCACTTGAACTATGAGTTACTTTTATTTTGAAATGGCTTTAACTAGAGCAATTTATTATAGTAAATTATGAAATTTTTCTTATTTTTGATCTTGACGAGAAGTGTACTCTAGGCAGTATGACAGTTCTGGAGAGTGCGTTTTTCTTGTGCCGTTTTCATCAACAGAACAGAGTAGAATACAAAAATATTAGTATGTATCTATACCTAATAGCTAATGGAATATGTTAAACAGATGATCTGACCGAACTGTAAAAAACTTTTCTTATGTTTCTAAATCCTACGCCATATTCGTGATCGTAAATTGGATCGTAAAAAATTCATGATCGTGACCAAAAATATTAATCACGCAGTATACTAGACACGGACAATACTAAGTTTCACTCATAGAATAGTAGGAAAAACGAGAACCCAAAAACCCATCTACTTCTACTTACCTCCATATTAGGTTGTCACCTGTTGTTAGAAGACAGCATAGGATTATTCGAGGCGAATTATAGAACACTCCTCAAAACCTCAAATCGACACCGATATCACTTGATTTCATCCATGCAATAGTGTAAAAAATGATGACCCCCAAAAAAACGCATCCTTCTCTGTCTCTGTTAGGTTCTCCCTATTGTTAGAAGACAACATTGGGTTGTTCGGTGCAAATTATGGAGGATCCTAGAAACACCAATACTAATATCAATACCGATATTAGTCAATGCCAACATCGGCCAAAACTGATAGGTACTCTCTTACGATACCTCTTGAGGACTTATTAATTCGGTCCCTAGCTAGGAAAGGTCTTCCTGGACTTCAAGTACATCCCGTAGATAGCCGCAGAAAACTATAACATAGCTCATATGAAAAGTAATGATGATAGTAGGTTGAAATTAATCAACTCTCAAATAAAAAGCTGTTAGCGCAATCCCTTGCAGGATTAAAAAAGTGAAACACGATGTAGCTGCTATAGCCGATGTTCTAAAAGCTGTTATTTTTTATGCATACTGATGTACATTTCTTCATAATGGTTTACCTTACATTATAGACTTTCAACAGGATAATACTCCATATATGCTTCAGTCATATGTGAGTTATGCTTCAGTCATATGTGAGTTATGCATCATCTCTGATATTTTCTTAAAGTCTTGTATCATAGTCTATAATGACCCCTGAGTCCTGTCTGTCACGGTCTTTGACGAGTCCAAAGCCTGTCTGCCACGGTCGGTGATGGATCACGTGAGTGTCTGTCACGGTCTGTGGCGGATCCGGAGCCCTGCCTGTCACGATCTGTGATAGGTCCAGAGGTTCTTTATCACGGTCTGTGATGGGTACCAGGATTTCTCTGTCACGGTCTGTGATGGGTACTGAGATTTCTCTGTCACGGTCTGTGATGCGTACTAGGATTTCTCTGTCACGGTCTGTGGTGGGTACTAGGGTTTCTCTGTCACGGTCTGTGATGGGTACAAGGATTTCTCTGTCACGGTCTGTGGTGGGTACTAGGGTTTCTCTGTCACGGTATGTGATGGGTACCAGGATTTCTCTGTCACGGTCTGTGGTGGGTAGTGAGGTTTCTCTGTCACGGTCTGTGATGGGTTCGGAGGTTCTCTGTCACAGTCTGTGATGGGTACTGAGGTTTCTCTGTCACGGTCTGTGATGGGTACTAGGATTTCTCTGTCACGGTCTGTGGGGGGAGGAGTGGGTGCAAATTTCTACCTCTAAACACTTCAACACTCCTTTCAGATCGTGTTTCACAAAAGAGCGAGGAAATATCTTAAAAACTAAATACAGCCCTAAAAAAATCAGTATATTCAAGAAAATCCAAAAATCTCCAGCTCGAGACGAACGGTTAGAGAACGCATTCCGAACGGACGAAC